>WBMY01013227.1:25577-39483 GCA_013397315.1 Donacobius atricapilla | reverse complement strand
ACTACAAATTTTCCCCCTGTGACGAAGTAAACCACTATTTATTTCAAATCTTTGTTGTTTTCAATTCATCCCATGGGCTGAGGTCCAAGGCAAGGCTTTCCTGGGGTCCCAGCCGGGGTCTGGGAGCTCCCAGGGCAGTTCCAGGGGTTTTCCACCTGCCCTGGACTCCAACAATGCACTTTTCATTCCTTCTTTTCTCCTGGCAAATCCTTCACTCCAGTGATACTTCCCAGCTTTATCGTGTTCATCAGGGATTATTTTCCTTCTGAAACCGTGGCAGTTGTGTTTGGTGGAGTCAGACACCTCCGGTCTCGCAGCCCTTTCCATCTCCCCTCCCACGCCAGCATCACCCCCCGAGCTAAATGATGTTGTGCTTTACTTTTACAAGATCTCAGATAAGGAGCTCCATAATTTCATGTCATTAAGGCCAAATTTCATTCCAAGTGGGGCTGTGGGTGCAGCTAAAGGAAATGTGTCGTGTTTAAGAACTCGGTTGATGAGCGCAGTTTGATTTTGTCTCAGTTAGTCCTTGCAGGTGTCTGTCAAAAATCCGTTTTTCTGGGGTGTGTTGTGCTAATAATAACATGCTGTGAGGCGAAAAGTGAAAAAAAAAAAAAAATAGAGCCTTAACTCAGCAGGGAAGAAAAGAGAAAACTTCCAGAGTTTTAAATTTACAGCTCTGCAATGAATTTTTTTTTTTTGTGGAGGGGTGTAATTTGTCAAGATACTTACTTTTCCCCACCTTTTTATTTTAAACTGCTGGTTTCCTAAAGAAAGTTATGGGATTTTAAAAAAAAAGTCGTTCCATCCGGTTCTTCAGTGGCTGAGTTTTGCAGGAATCAGGTGGTCTCCAGAGGAGAACGTGAGAATGGGGCAGCCAGGGTGCTCTTTCTGACCTTTTTAGCCAAGCTGCATTTCCTTTCTGGCCCTTGGGATTCGTGGCAGGGCCACGTGGTGCCGTCAGGTGTTGGGGTTTGAGCTTTCCAGAACAGAAAATCCCTTTTTTCCTGCGTCTGTGGAGCTCTCATGTCCCGAAGTGCCATTTCACCAGCTTAACCAGGAGCGTTCGCAATTATCTAATAGCAACCTGAAAATTGCTCACTAAATGACAGCAGGAAGTTTCCATTTGCATTCCATATCTGATGTTCAATCTGCTAATCCCTCGCCGAGCCTGCCAGCAGCAACAACGACGTCGACAGACTCGGATTTTATTAAAACCACAAAGCAGGGACGCTGCTTCCTACTTTTCGATCGCGCCCCGCGAGGTTCCAGCCTTCCGGAATGTTTGAATTAGTTCAGCCATTGCGCTCCTGGTTGTTTTCTTGAGGTGGGTTTTAGTCACGGGTTTTTTTACGGCGCTCAGCCCTTCCCTTTTTGGATTGTCTTCCCTCCCCCAGGAAAGCTGGAGCTCCCTGTTTGCTCTTGTTTATATAAGTTAATCTTCCGTGTTGCGGCAGTTTTCCCCTTCATTAATGAGAGCTCCTAATTGGGCCTAATGAAACATTTACTGACGCTGCTCGACAATGTTATCTGCCAGCACAACAGAGATGAGGCAGGGTGAGGAAAATAAGCTTTTGAAAGATCCTGGGTGAGATACGAGAGACATTTTTTTGGGGCCAATATTTCCTTACTCGGTTTGAGAACGCCCTGGTGGTGCAGCTGTGTAACCAAGCCCATGGCAAACACCATCCATTATTTATTGGCCTGCTTGGCAAACAAGGGGCACCTTTGACTGCCTCAGATTGGGAGGTCGATTTACTGAGCCTCCCCCCCCGGCCAGAGAGTCGCTTTTTGTATTTATATTCCCAAAATTTTTCTGTTTGGCACGAGGGAAAGCGAGAGGAGCTCAGGGGAGGGGAGCAGGGGGGAGCCTGGGTCTGCAGCACGCTGGCACAAGTGGAATTGTGCCTTTTATTTGCTGTCCAGGTGCTTCAGATCCAGTTACAGCCCATGAAGGCAGAGTTCCCTTTAGCCAGCAGCAAATACAGGACAAGGAGAGAAGCCTTGGGAATGCTGGAATGATTCAGTTCCCTCCCTTGCTGCAGAGTAAAGTGGAAATAATTCAAAAACGCTCCACGTACGCTGAAATTTTGTGGAATTCTTGATCAAAAACTGGGTTCCCCGCGATATTCCAAGGATTTAAGTGTCCCAGGCCAGCTTGGAAGGGCTTGGAGCAAGCTGAAGGTGTGGAAGTGGAAGGGAGGTGGAAATGGATGAGCCCTAAATTCCCTTCCAACCCAAACCACCCTGGAATTTCGGGATAAACAGCTATTTGCAAGGGATCTGGGAAGGAGAGCGATGACTTGAGGCACAAAAAGGACTCTGCTCCTCTTGTCACCAGCATCCCTCAGCCAGCGTGGGTGGAGGAGCCCTCTTGGAGGCAGGGAAGCTGGTGCAGGGCCACGGGCACGAGGGGATGGGGATCAGGAACGTGCGGCCCCTTCGGAATTCCAGGTGTGATAAAAATACTGTAACTGTGTCAATATTTTAGAACATAATAGTTGTTAAAAAAAAAAAAAAAGAAAAGGATAAAGGGACTAGTATTAGTCACAAAGCAGATTCCACCCCCCCTTTTTGCAGATGTTGCATGTAAGAATAGGATAGGGGATGTAGTTTTGAGATAAGTTCTGTCTCAAGACAGAATCGACCTTGAGATGGACAAAGCTGGGGCGGTTTCAGGTGCACGATCTGAAGCTTTGGTTTTTAAGGCTAATTTTTGGAACACAATGCTTGCTTACATAACACAACGCTCAGCACGCACCACAGCCTGTGAGGTTATCCAGAGGACAACGAGGAAGACGGCGAGCCTTCATCCTCAAGACCACCAAAAGAAGACAGAAGACCCCCAGCAACAAGTGAAGCCTGCGCCGTGAAGTGCAGTGACGTAGATTGTTAGAATCGGAAATAAGAAGAAATTTATGGGCGATATTAATGAATATGTATTAGCAAATGGTATATAGGTGTAGTTTGAATTGCTTTATTTCGTGCGTGAGGTAGGGTGAGAAACCCTCCCCGCGCCCCAATCAGTTTTGCTAGACCTTAATCAGGCTTAACTAATCGCTGCCACGTTTTTATATGCTTGTAGAAAATTGTTACTCAATTAAAATCACTGCTAAATCTTAACTTCGTTGTTTATTAAATTAAACATACGGGGCTTCGTTTATAACACAGGAATTGCGTCGGCCCCGGGCGCTGGGGGGCACCTGTTTGTTCAGCAGCCCCCAACTGGGAGGCTGCGGGTTTGTCTTTGCCCTCTCAGGCTCCCTCGCTTCTGTTTCTGGGATGGAAATATCTCTGGGATATCTCTGGAATATTGGGAATATTCGCTCGTGTGGTCCCACCCAGCTCATTCCCTCAGTCATGGTTTTCCTGGAGGAAGGACATCCATCCTCAGGGATGGACTAAGCCTCATTCCTTCACTTTTATTTGTCGTTTATGGCGCTGGGAAGGGGGGAATTTCAATTTCTGCAGTGCCACAGCACTCGACAAGAGCCATTGAGTAGTTCAAGTGCTTCTTTGGATGTTTCCCTGTAACAACCTAACTTTTATGTTAATTTGATGCTAATTTGTTTCTTCGAAGCAGAATTTTGATGATCTGTTGCTGTTTGTTCTCCACAGATTCTTCTGCCGAATCCTTCTTTGGATCCTGGGCTGCAGCCAGAAGAAATCCTATGGAAAACAGTGTTGGAATTACACAGGGAGCAGAGGTAGGCTGGGACTCGGGAATATCTCCTGGAATACATCCATAAGGCCAGGATTTAATAAGCAGATCTTAAGCAGTGTGATTAAATTCACAAGAAAATTCACGATTCCTGAATTTCTGTTGTTTGCTCGGTTGGCAAAACCACCTCCACTGGAAAAGGCAAAACCCAAACCAATCCAAAAACCCAGGGGAAAGAAGGAAATTCCTTGATTTCTCTGCTGAGCACCATTTCAGCCCGGCCAGGGTGTGCCTGGAAAATTGGAAGGAATGCCTTTGGCTCCGGTTTGGCAGGAGCCTCCACTCCAGCTTGTTTGTCCTGCTGGGAATTTGCATGGGAGGAGGGAGGTTGGGATTTTTAATGTCTGAACCAGGCTCCAGGGTCACCAGAATTTGCCACAATTCCCTGAGTTTGTGTGGAGGTGTGGAAATCTAAATCCCAACCTGAGCAAAATGTTCAGTTCTTCTCTCTCAAGCCTTGGCAGAGCGCCCCAAATAAAAGTATTTTTGGGTGGTTGCATCTCATCCCTCTGAACTTTCCACCCTGCCCTTCTCCAAAACCTCTGTGCCACCCCAGGCATCTTCCTTAGCATTCCCTTGGGATGCACTTAAAAGGAAATACATTGAATTTCCGCTCAGAATTTTTCATGCTGCGACAGTGCAAAGCGCGCTAAAAATTCATGTGGCGCAGCTTGTCTGAAGTTCAGTTTATTTATCTCAGGACGAGGCTTGGCTGTTGGTGTTGAAACTGAGATTTCTCTGCGTTTTGCTTCCTTGGTGCTGTTTATTCCAGACTCTTCCAAGCCGGATCTGAAGGGCCTCAATCTCCCTGTTGATTTTTAGGAATCCTTTCGAGGGATTTTTTAAGATTCCCATTGCTCAGGAGGACGAACAGGTGAAAGAAATGACGTGAACTTGAATTTTTGTTGTTGTTGTTGGAAGTTCCAGCCCTGTGTGCAGGATTGTGGCCAGCAGAAGGCACCAGCAGCTCAGCTCTGCGCCGCTCGCCGGCGTTCCCGGCTGCGTTTCCGCGCTTCCAGCAGGACTTTGGCAGGAAATTTATCATCCTACACCTCAGATTCTCAGGGTTGCCGCGGAATAACGTGGGATGCGATGTGTTCCCTTGCTCCTGCAGGCCTGACCAGGCTGCGTTCCCGCCTGCGGTGACTCCCAGGATGGAATTGCTGCGGCACGCGCTGGCCGGAGCCGTTCTCCCGTTCCTCATCCTCTCAGGAAATTGGGTCTCAGCTGAAAACATCAACTTCCACAACGTCAGGCTTCCACTAGACCGTAAGTGGGATTTTTTTTTATGGAGTTCTGGCCTTTTCTGTATGAAATTCTAGCTTAGAATTTTAATTATTTGCCCCATCCTTCCGGTGCTTTGAGTTTCAGCTGTTTGTCTTCCTGTTGGTCTCCACAGAAACTTTACAGTAAATATTCTGCTTCTCACCCCACAGCACTTCATCCTTAATATTTGGCAAGTTGAGTAAGTGAAAATAAATCACCAGCATTGCCAAATTAGAGAGTGCACGAGGACTTTGACATTTGAACGGCTTTTCTTAAATTTTTTTTCTGTCTCCCTGCTGAGGAATTATGCAGCGGTTTCCTTGTAAAAATAATCCAGAACAGGTGGATTTGGTCTTTTATCTTGTTGGGGGTTTTGTAAGGGGAGGAATAGGTGTTGCTGTATGCAATTAATTCAGTCTGAAGGTAATTAAAAACCTCGTGGGACCTGTGAAGCCAGCTGGCACTAATGGCATCTTTTTTATTTTTTTTGCCTCTTACCTGGCATCACCAGTGTTCCATCCCTTCATTTGCATTATCTGCATCATTAAACCAGCCAGGATATAATAGCTGGATAGAATATCTGCCCCGAATGAACCCTGCGCCTTCAGATAATTCATTTCAATAATGGAAATAAGATTTTTCAAAGGCTCCTCTGGATCCTTTTGTTTAAAGGATCCAACTCCTCCTTCCGAGGGGGAGATCCAGCTCTGGAGCTGCTTTGGAAATGCAGTTTTTCCATCAAAGGGAAAATGCAGATTTATGTTTGCTGTGCATACAAGGGGGGAGATAAACTCTTCCCTCTTTCCTGCTTTTCCCACCACTACCTCAGTTTTGGATTATGAGAGTGAAAACAGGAGGATATATTTTAAATTCAAGCCCAGAGGGGGGGAAAAGAAAAAAAAAAAGCTTTCTGCAAAACTTGTTTTATTTGTCTGACAGTGAAAAGATGTAAATATACAGAGCTGATTTTTTGTAAATACGTGCGTGTACAAGCATAATTCAGAATATTTGAATTTTTTTTTTCTCAACGCTGTCCAACTGACTGTGTTTTTAATACTTTTTTTAATACTTCCCAAGCCACTCCATTCCCAAACAGCTTCAAGTGCTTCACCTGTGACAACGCAGTGGACAACTACAACTGCAACAGATGGGCTGAGGACAGGTGGTGTCCTGAAAGTGAGTAAGGCTGGGCTCAGGAGGTCCTTTGTGATATTCCAGCTTGTCTCTGCCTGACTCATCCCCTTGGAGAAGTCAGCCTGATCCATGGGATTTTAATGTGCCAACGCAGTTTTGTGACTGGTGCTGCTGAGTCAGAAAATTTCTGCTGACGTGAGAATTTTGGCCGTTCCAGGGTGTAAAGCGACGGGGAAAAATTATTTATCTCCATCTCTCTCCATTTTATATAGCAACAAAATATTAATATACAAATTACTGAGTAATCCATCAATAATAATTATCTGTATATGTTTCTCTCTGTATGTATCTAATGGTGTGCTTCCCAAGCGTTAATTTAAAGATATTATTTAAAAAACTTGGAGGATTTCCTCCCTAGCTTTATTCCCTTCAGGGTGTAAAGCAACAGTGAGAAATTATTTATCTCCATCTCTCTCCATTTTATATAACAACAAAATATTCATATACAAATTACTGAATATTCCATCAATAATAATTATCTATATATGTTCTCTCTGTATGTATCTAATGATGTGCTTCCCAAGAGTTAATTTAAAGATATTATTTTAAAAACTTGGAGGATTTCCTCCCTAGCTTTATTCCCTTCAGAGTGTAAAGCAACAATGAAAAAAAATTATTTCCATCTCTGTTTTATATAACAACAAAATATTAGTATACAAACAGATTTCTGAATAATACATTGATATGAATTACCTATATATGTTTCTCTGTGTCTACATACAATTGTGTGCCTCCCAAGAGGTAATTTTAATCTTGTTTAAAAAGCCTGAAGAATTTCCGCTGTAGCTTTATTCCCTTCAGGGTGTAGAGCAACAGTGAGAAATTATTTATCTCCATCTCTCTCCATTTTATATAAAATATAACAACAAAATATTAATATACAGACAGATTTCTGAATAATACATCAATATTAATTATCTATATCTGTTTCTCTCTGTGTGTGTATATATATCTAATGATGTGCTTCCCAGGAGTTAATTTAAATATATTATTTTAAAAACCTGAAGAATTTCCTCCCTAGCTTTGTTCCCTTCCCTTTGGATTCCATCCCAAAATTCCGCGGCTCTTTGCGAGCAGCAGGACCTGACGGACTGGGGGTCACAGCTGTGCTGAGGAGGATAAAAGAGAGAAAAAATTGGAAATGTTTCCTCGTTTTTCTTCCTGGTGCCATGCACAGGAGTGGTGGGAAAAAGCAAATTGGAGGAACGAGGAAACAAATCCGAAACCACGCAGGAACATGCTGCCAAAGAGAGGAGGGAACTGAAAATAAAAGCGTAGACGATGGCGCTAATTAGTAATTTAAATAAAGGCAGCCTTTCTGGAGGTTTGGAGGGTCAGCTAAGATTTCACACCAATTAATTCCTGGCTAAATGCTCTTTTGATGGAGTTGCAATTCCGTTCTCCGGGAATATTTTCCTCAGTTGCGTGCCGGGTTTTGTGGGAATTTCTGGGAATGACAATTTCTGGGTGATCCCGGTTTTCCTCGGCAGGCACGCGGTACTGCCTGACGGCTCACCTCTTCACGGCCCGCGGAGAGAGCACCTCGGTCACCAAGAGATGCGCCACGGGCGAGGAGTGCCACCGGGCAGGCTGCCGGCGCCGCGGCCACGGCGGGCACACGGTCAGCGGCTCCCGATGCTCCTGTCCTGCTCCTGTCCTGCTCCTGTTCTACTCCTGTTCTACTCCTGCTCTGCTCCTGTTCTACTCCTGTTCTACTCCTGTTCTGCTCATATCCTGCTCCTGTCCTGCTCCTGTTGTGCTCATACCCTGCTCCTGCTCTGCTCCTGCCCTACTCCTGTCCTACTCCTGTTCTACTCCTGCTCTGCTCCTGCTCTACTCCTGTCCTGCTCCTGCTACTCCTGCCCTGCTCCTCTCCTACTCCTGTTCTACTCCTGCTCTGCTCCTGTCCTGCTCCTGCTACTCCTGCCCTGCTCCTGCCCTCCTCCTGCCCTGCTCCTGCCCTCCTCCTGCCCTGCTCCTGCCCTCCTCCTGCCCTGCTCCTGCCCTCCTCCTGCCCTGCTCCTGCCCTCCTCCTGCCCTGCTCCTGCCCTCCTCCTGCCCTGCTCCTGCCCTCCTCCTGCCCTGCTCCTGCCCTCCTCCTGCCCTGCTCCTGCCCTACACCTGCCCTGCTCCTGGGGCACCGGCAGCCCCTGGGCCATTCCAGGACTGGTTTTTCCAGCAGGATGTGCCCGGAGCCGCTCTGCCGCAGGGAGCACTTGGATTTCTGCAAGAGGAGCAGGACCAAGCCCTCCTTCCCCTTCCCCCTTCCTCCTTCCCTGCTCCTCCTGGGGTTTTGGGGTGCACCCAGGGCACGGAGCTCGGGATTTGAGCTCTCAGGGAGGTTGTGCAAGGCTCTGTTTGCCATGGGCTTAAGCCAGGCACAGCTGAGCTTTTGTTCCGTGGGAAAAAGCCCAAACTGGGCTCGTCCCAGCCTTGGGATGATGGGGGAAAATTTATAATCAAGCAGAGCCCACCAGAGTTTTCTCCTCTGCTGTAAAATATTATCCATTAATTCCTCAGTAGGAACATGTGTAGATTAGTTCTGTTATTTTTAGCATGAACCATTTCAGACACCAAAAACGGAGCAGGCAACATCCATGTTAACTATCAGAGCATCTCTGACTTTTCTGAGTAAATTCCAGTGATTCCAACAGGTTTTGAGGGAATAAAATAACTCTGCATCCCGTCTCCTGCTGCATTTCCATAAAATTATAAAATCCCAGCCTGGTTTGGGTTGGAGGGGACCTTAAATCTCATCTTGTCCCAACCCTCAGCCATGGGCAGGGATTTTATCTTTAAAAAGCTGTTGTGCTGTTGGATTGGATAAAAATTGGCATTTTATTCACTTATTCTCTTGGCTTTTCTGGTAAAGAGGTCAAGTAAAGAGAACTGGGTTAGGGTTCTCTCCTGGAAATCAGCCGTGGCCAGGCTTTGGTGCCCCTAGAAACTGAAAATTGAAGTGGATTCAGCACGCAAAGCTGCACTGACCACAAAACCATGAGGGGAAAACTGAGTGGGAACAAAACTCAGCCATAACAACAGAAGCCAAAGTTCTCTTTGTTCCAAGGCCTTTTAAAAGNCCATTTTGTGCCCATTTTGGGTCCACCTTGGGTGCAGCCCTGCTCAGGTTCTTCTCCTGCCCAAGGCGGATCCTGGAGGCCTTTCAATAAATCCCTGCTTCATTCCCCAGCTCTGCCCAGTCCCCGTTCCAGCTCAGCCTTCCCAAGGCGTCATTTCAAACCCGTCCGTGTAAGTTCATTGCCGCGCCATGAGAACCCTCTGCATTCTCCGCTCCCGCGGATCTCCCTGCATTAATCACGCCGAGTTAACGACCCTTTCCTCCCGCCAGGAGTGCGTTTCCTGCTGCGAAGGCATGATCTGCAACGTGGAGCTCCCCACCAACGCCACCAACGCCGTCTTCGCCGTGCTGCAGGCGCGCCGGACGGCCGCGGGCAGCCGGGGCGCGCCCAGCCCACCGCTGCTGCTCACACTGGTCACACTGGTCACACTGGTGACCCCGGCGCTGTCCTGACACGGCGCCCTCAGGCAGAGCTGCTGGGACAATCCCCAGGCCGGGAACCTCCAGGATCTCCAAGGAGAAGTCACCGATGCCCCTCAAGTACAGCAAATTCAAGGGAAGGCGCGTCCTGAGCTCCTTGGATGAAAATTTTGGTGGGGATCCTTCCCCGTCAGTATTGAAAATGAACCCCACAAAAAAACCCCACCCTGGTGGGGGGGCAGCGGGGTGGGCTCGAGTTTTAATTCCCTGTTTTCTGAGGAAAAAAGCACATTTTATTGGGATTTTTGGACAGAACGGTGACAATCCCAAGCAAAAGGAGCTCTGGATGGGTGATGTGGAAAGGTGGAAAGAGGATTTAGGCCTTTTATGTGCATGAACAACACAGTTTCTTGTCTTGGCAGGCTGTGTTTGAGCTTATCTTGATTTCATGGATAACACCTCTGGTTTGCGCAGGGAACAGATACGAGGTTGGGTCTTCCTCTGCTTGATCAGAGCTTCTCATTTCTCATTATTGATTTTAATAATACAAAATCAAATCTTTTCTTTCTGAAAAATGTCTCCTCCTCCCATTTTAAAGCTGTGGGAAATGTAGAATTCCTAAAAAAATCCTGTTGGAGCACCTAGAGCAGAATTCCTGATCTTCCAAACCGAAGGGATTATTTCCTTGCAATTGAGTCTTACCTCACAATATCCCAGAGTATGATTGGGTTATCACGACTTTGAAATCACAGCTACGGTCAAGCAGCCTCAATATCCTTAAAATTCCAAGTGGGCACTTGGAATAAATAACAGGGGAAGTGTGCAGTGTTCTCTCTTGATTTGCACGGGTTTTCTCCAGGAAAAAAACTTCCCTGATGGAAGTTTTCAGGAAGGATGGATCACTTAAACTGACTGAAAAAAAAAAGATTTGGAACTGTTCCTTGAAAAATTCGAGCAACTACAAATTTGGCTTATTTTACATCAAAATTGTCTTAATTTTTTGCTGGTTTGCATTACTAATTATATTGTGTTGTAAAGAAGATCTTGAAATATTTCCAGGCTTGTTGACATTCCAAAATTTCCTCCACAATACTCTTAGGATGCCAAAAAGGTGTCTGAATTCAGTCCCGGGCTTCTGGAGGGGCGATTGTGCAGCCGCAAAATTTGGATGGAAAAGCTTTTTCCTGGCCGAAGGAAAATGGTTCTTGATGCCTGAGTCAAGGTGTTCCAAGATCTGGATTCTCGTGGCCGTGGCTGCGCCATCCAGCAGGGCTGGAATTCTGCTCCGGAGCCAGGCTGGGAGAGCTGGGAATGTTCTCCTGGAGAGGAGAAGGCTCCAGGGAGAGCTCCTGGCAGGGCCTGGAGGGGCTCCAGGAGAGCTGGAGAGGGACTGGGGACAAGGCAGGGAGGGACAGGACACAGGGAATGGCTCCCACTGGGAAAGGGGAGATTTGGGTGGGATATTGGGAAGGAATTCCTGCTGGGATGGAATTCCCAGATTTGCTGTGGCTGCCCCTGGATCCCTGGCAGTGCGCAAGGCCCGGCTGGAGCAGCCTGGGATGTTGGACGTTGTCCCTGGATGAACTGGATGGGGCTTTAAGGTCCTTCCCAACCCAAACCATTCCAGGATTCTCTGATGATCCTGTAATTACCTTCACCCTTCTGCTCCATGAAGGATTTTCCCATGTCACGGTAGGACACGGAATGGATTGATTCCATGGAGCTGTCAGAAGAGAAAGAAGCTTTAGTTACAATCCCAGCAGTTTCTTTTAGAACACGCTGTGTAAAAAGGTCTGTTCTTGCTCCATGGCACTGACACTGCTCTCCATGGGTTCAGGAATAGGAAACAACCCCTGGGACAGTTGTTCTGGCAAAGGGAACACTGTTTGCTGAGCCTGTGCTGAGACACGCAGAGAGATGTTTTGGAAAGAGAAACTGTTGGCAGCTTTCCCTTGGGCAAGGAGCCGGCAATGGTCAGCGAGCTGAAATTCAGGCTCAGAAATGTCGAGCCCACATTCCCATCTGAAAGGATTTTTGTTTTTCTGGTGGGAAAACCATTCCAGGTTTCCCTCGGCTCCATGGGGAATTCCTGGGTCCAGTGGAAGTTGGCTCCCACGTTTTGGGATGTTAGATTTTTTTCCTGGTTTTGCCTCGAAGCACAAATTGCTCCTAAATTCCATTTCTGGGAATGGTGATTGCAATCTCAACGAGGCCTCCAAGGGCTCTGTGGTCTTGCAGGAGTTACTGTCAATAATTGACAATAATCTCAGTCCTGAGGGGCTTTTTATATTGGAAATGCCATTCCAGAGTTTTTGGGAATGGCAGGGAGACCCTAAAAAACCGAGGGGCAGAAGGAATTGGCTGCAACAGCAAAAAAAAGGACATTTCAGGAGGGAAAATCTGTGGGTTTTTTCCTTGGTTGGATGATTTTTATTCCCCCCCTCACCGAACAGCGAGGAAATTTTGAAATGAAGATTTTAAACCTCATAAAATGTCTCTGCTTTTGGGGAAGAATTGTTTGGGATGAACTGCAATGAACCAACTGCAGATTCAAGGATGCAGCCCGGGCCTGTGAAAGGATTTGATCTGGGATTTTATTTTTTAAAATCGGAGAATTCCAAGAGTATTCTTGAGAGTATTCAGGATGGGTTGTCATCATTTGGATGCACCAATCCCTTTGTTATTGCAAAGTTTGGGGTGATTTTTAATGGGGAATTGAATATGCAAATGCTGGTAATGCAATGCACAAAGAAGCACTCGGTAGGAGAAATATGGAATTTGAGAGGGAATTTCAGTTTTTCCCTTTGCTTCCTCTTTTTTTTATAGAAAACCCTGCTTGGATTTGATGTTAAATGCTGATTTTGCAGGAAAAACGTGCTGAGAGCAGAGGAGAGGATTAAAAATTCACCGTATTTTTGGCAGGATTAATAACTATACAGAAATCCGACCTTAATTTATGGCAGAATTTTTGTATTAAATAATTTCAGGTATCAGCTGAATTTTCTCTTCGGATCTCTGTTTGAAGAACAGTTTTGAAAAAGTTTTACTGGATTTGATAAAACCAATTTTCAGTGGTGTCTTTATCTCAGTTTAGGTTCACAGATGTTGTAATTTTAATTACAGACGTAATTTAAATATATTCAGCTTTTCATTTGCTAAAACCAATTTTAAATGATGTCTTTATCTCAGTTTAGGTTTGCAGAAATTGTAATTTCAGTACGTTCCGATTTTCTTTTGATAAAACCAGTTTTTAGTGATGTCTCCATCTCAGTTTGGGTTTGCACATGATTTAAATATATTCAATTTTTCATTGCCTAAATTCACCCCAAAACTTTGGGACTGATGTTTCTGTAAATCTATAAATTTTTGAACCAGAAAATAATTCAGAAATAATGGCAAATCCATCCATATGTGCAGTTAAATGTATTTTTTTATGATATATATATATATGTGTGGTATGATTTTATTTACTTTGCACTGGACAGCCTATAGAAAGTTTATTTTTAAAACTTAAATCCTGATAAATTCTTCATTATTCACTGTTTGGATGTTTTCTTATTGCTGTGTAACTGCCTTAAATCTTTTCCAGAAATGGCACTTTTAATAAAAAATATTCAAGTATTTTCTGGTGGAGAACATTTCTGGTGACAAATAATGCTTGGTAAAATCTTCATGTAAATTAAATTCTGCCCTGGCTTCAGGATAATTTAAATTTCATCTTCTTTGCTGGATCCCACCAATATTTTTGGGAATATTTGTCCTCCTTTTTGAGGGTAATTTATCCTGTTAGAGACACTCTGTGCCCAGAGACATTTAGAAGGCTTGAAGAAAACTTAATTTTATTTGCATTTTTGAAACTCTTGATTGCTGGAATCATTGCTAAAATAATTTTCATTGCAGTTTTTGGTGTGTTTTAATGAAAATAAAATGAAACCTCATTTATTCTGCTGTTGGCATCAAGGAGAGGCAGAAAAAGCAGCTGCAAGTTTGGGGGACAGAGTGGGAAAACAGAAAAGAAAAATTATATTTTTCTTCATTATGAATTAAATATTTTTCTTCATTATGAATGAAAATAATTCATAATTATTTGAGAATATTTAAAAAGGAAATTATTTAAGGGTTTAACGGTCACCTCACAAAGTTCATTTGGAGTAATTTGTCCCAATTTTAGTGTTGGGGATTTTTATTTTTGAATTTTGTGAGAGGTGTTGGGGTCTTTATCTTTT
>WBMY01013227.1:6925-18573 GCA_013397315.1 Donacobius atricapilla | reverse complement strand
GGGTTCTGGTTTTGTTTTGGTTTTGTTTGGGTTTGGTTTTGTTTTGGGTTTTTTTTTTTTACTTTGTTTTTGTTTTTTTGGGGTTTGTTTTTGGTTTTTGTTTTCTTTTTTCCATTTGCAGCCCCAGGTCAGTGCTGGGGAAGCCCCGGGACGGTCCCCGGGGATGGATGTCACCCTGCTGGGGGACAGGCACCTGCCTGGGCACCCACCCTCCCAAGTGTGCAACAATTACATCAAATTTCCTCAACTTTTCCCCCGTATCCGCTGAAATCCAAGAGAGCAGGAACGTGCCACGGGGTGACGGAGCCCTCGACAGGCCCCAGTGGCTCCGTGTCTCCTTCCTGCATCCCCTCGGTGCTCCCAGTGTCAGCCTGAGCTCCCCAAATCCACGGACACGCAGCCCATGGGAGGATCAGGGCGTTGTGTTCTTCCTCCTGCCACTCCAAACCGCTGGTTTCAGCTCTAATTAGAGATGCAGCAATTTTCCCGTATTTATTCCTGTCCTGGAATGGCTTTGACCCCTCCCCAGACGTGCTCCTGGCAGGGAGGGGTGATCCCAAAGCTGCTGATTTCCCCAAGTGGTGTAACCCTAGCGGCGGGCACTGACAGGGGCCAACAATGGTGTTATTCATGCTGGGCTCAGGGGCTGGAAATGAGGCTGAAGAGGCTGAAAATGGTGAAAGGGGCTGCCCTGCTGGCTTGGGGGAAATCAGGGCTGGGCTCTGCTCCACAGCTAGAGAGGAAAAGGGATTTTTTTGGGGGGGAAATAGCGTTTTTCATTCCAGGGAGGCGAGATCCGCTGCTGGCTGTTCAGCGATTTCCTAGGTGAAAATCGGACATGTTAAATATATTTCTGTGTTGATTAATATGCTGGGCCAGTACTTGTTGGTGTTAATGCTTTGGGCTTCCAGGCAGCTTTTCCCTCCGCCCCTTCCCGTTTGGGATGTGATTCCTTGGGATGGCAGAGCCAAAACCCCTGATGTCACTCTGGGTGGTGACACCACCTCTGCCCTCCCTCTCAAAATCCAGGCTGGATCCTGAAGGTTTGAGTTCCCAAAATCCACGGGAATGGCAATTTCCTTTCTGTGTGCAGGTTTGGGGCTCCAACACCTGCAGGAAGGGGAAGGCCTGAACATCTTCCCCATGGAATTTCTTGCCACAGGAAGTTTGTGTTTAGTTAAGACCCTGGCTGGGACCCCAGGAAAGCCTTGCCTTGGACCTCAGCCCATGGGAAAAACTTCCAGCACTCAGAGATGAGTTGAAAACATCAAAGATTTGAAATAAATAGTAGTTTGGTTTGTCACAGGGTGAAAATTTGTAGTTTTGGGTTTTTAGTATGGAAGTAGATCAGAGCAAGATGGAGAATCTCTTCTTCTTCTTCTTCTTCTTCTTCTTCTTCTTCTTCTTCTTCTTCTTCTTCTTCTTCTCCTTCTCCTTGTCCTTCTCCTTCTGCTCCATCTCCTGCTGTGACGGTGGCACAGAGACATTGGTGGGGTGGATTTGATGTAGGAATTGTGTGTCTAGAACAGGCAGCAGTTATTGGTACAGAACTGTAAATACAGCAGCTTTATGAGTTAATTGGGTCAGAAACCTTTAAAAACGACCTTGGACTCTCTGTCCATGTTCCTGTGGCTGCTTTCCTTCAGTGCCCTGAGACTGCTGTGAGGCCTTGAGATCAGAAATAGAATAAACACCTTTGGGGAGCGAGCCACAGGTTCCATCTCATCTTTTAAACCCTGGCACGGGACTCTGAGAGACAGAAAACCCGAATTAGAGGAATGACCAAGTGAAAAATCCCAGACACAAAACCCCCTCTTTGGCAGTTCACTGGCAGCTTCCAGGAGATTTTTGGAATAAAGGTCTTTCAATGCCCACCAAACCCTTCACCTATGGATCAGCCCAGGCTGAGGGATGGATTTTTGATTTGCAAATGTGAGCAGTGCTTGATTGTGGGACAACCTCTCCCTCTCTTAAAATGCCCCTCCACTTGAGGTCCAGGAAAATTGGATTGACGCCTAAATCTTGCCAGGAACACTTGCAGAAATTCCCCCACTGATATAATATCACCCATAAATCATTTTGCATGAGCAAATTGCTCTTGAAGGTATTTTGTTTCATGTTCCCCTTCCCCCCCTCCACTTTCTGCCATCAATCTTGAAGACAGCGATCTCTTGATTAACAAGATAAATTATTCACTAATGTGGTGGAAAAAAAAACAAGTTAGAACTCCCAAACACTGCTGGAAGTGTCCTGCATCCCTGGAAAAGGGCTGGGACTGCTGCTCCATGTAAAGTTGCTCTCAGAGTCTGGTCTGGGGAGTTTTTGCTGGGCTGGGAGTGCCCAAGGCCAGGTTGGACGGGGTTTGGAGGAACCTGGGATGGTGGAAGGGGGGAATGGGATGAGCTTCAAAGCCCTTTCCAACCCAGTTCATTCCATGAATCTCCTGTGCCTGGGCTGCATTCATTGCCCCTTGTCAGCCTTGAAGGAACTTCCCCTCCGATCCTGTCCGGAAATGTCCGTGGGTAGAGGAGCTCCCGCCCTTGGGCCTCTCTCTGATGTTGTGAGGTTTGAGCTCTGCTCTTTCTTCTTCCCTTCTCCGCTGGCGGAGCCCTTTCCTCTCTCTCTCTCTTTCCTGCCCTGCCCTGCATCCATGCCACGGGAGGATGTGGGTGTCTGGTGGGCAGGAGACTCCAGGGAGCAGGACAGGGAGGTGAAGCACAGGGAGAGCGCGAGGCTGAAGGAACCGGGGCAGATCAGCATCGCCAGAGCTTCTNGAGGGGTTGTTTGGGTCCTATTCGGAGGTTCCCTCCCAAAATTTGCCCTAAACTGGGACACCAGTGAACCTGCTCCAGTTGCCAGCCGGGCTGAACTGGGTGGAATCCCAATCTGAAACCAAGCTGGGAGCATGGGATGGGTTGGGGTGGGAGGGACCTTCAAACTCATCCCATCCCACCCCTGCCATGGGCAGGGACATTCCCACTGTCCCAGGCTGCTCCAAGCCCTGTCCAGCCTGGCCTTGGGCACTTCCAGGGGGCCTGGGGAGCTTCATCTCATTCCCATTCCTGATTAAAATCCTTGGCTCGCCCATTCCTGAGCCACGGCTGCTGCTGTTTGCCAGAGCGTTAATGAGCCTTGAACAGGGAAATTTTTTTTCAGCCATTCTGTTTTCCATGGAACGATGGAAACCTTCACTTCATCCTGGTGAGGAGGGTTTTTCTGGGATGAAAATGGTCCGGAGAAAATGAGTTTCCACCGTGCTATTTTAGGAAGAGAATCATTCAAGTGGCAGCTAATGAGCTTGAAAATGTGCCAAAAAAAAAAAAAAAATTATCAGCAGGAAAAAGTGCGAAAAGGGTTTGAATCCCACAGGTTTCCACTTCCAAGGAAGGAATAAATCACATTCACCATTTAAGATTTGTAGTGGAGATTTGGAAAAAATGCTTAAATCAGAATTTTTAATACTCCAGCAAGAACCGCAGAAGCGCATTTAAAATTTTTTTAAGATACCTGTGCATTCCAAGGGGGAAAAAAAAATTGGGAAAGCAGCAATTTGCAAATCCTCTGCGGGGCAAGGGCTGGATTTCAGTGGGCTGTGCAGCTGGGAGCGTTCTGTGTTGCCCAGTTACTATCGGGGAGCGTTTGTGGGAGATCTCATCTCGCATTCCTCCCTGCTCCTGGGGATCCCGGCTTCTCCCAGGTGAGGGATTTATCTTCGCCCTGCTGCAATTTTCCAGCTCCTCTGGTTTCTGTGAGGAGCAGACAGCTCGGCTCCGTGCCTGGGACGCGGAAGGGTCCCGGGGAGGGAGCAGAGAGGAGGAATTGTGTTTATCTCTTGTTAGAAATCCTTCCAGATATTGTCTGGTAGATGAGAGGATTCCTTGGAGCAGCTGGGATGCCACAATTCTCATGTGAAATTCCCTGGAAATTGCTATTAATTTAGGGGGGAAAAAAAAAAAAGTGAAAATGCCCCTGCACTTGAGGTCCAGGAAAATAGGATTGACTCCTCAATCTTGCAAGAATACTTCCAGAAATTCCCCCATTGATACAATATTGTTATAAATAGAGTTTGGGTATTTGTACATATCTATAAATTTGTATATTTACAAATATTGCAGTTATAAATGCGGTTCATATATTGTATAATACTATATATATATAGAAATGAAGGGATAGGACACAGGGAATGGCTTCCCAGTGTCAGAGGGCAGGGCTGGATGGGATGTTGGGAAGGAATTCCTGGCTGGCTGGGCTGGAATATTGGGAAGGAATTCCTGGCTGGGCTGGGATATTGGGAAGGAATTCCTGGCTGGGCTGGAATATTGTGAAGGAATTCCTGTCTGGATGGGATATTGGGAAGGAATTCCTGGCTGGGCTGGGATATTGGGAAGGAATTCCTGTCTGGGCTGGAATTCCCAGAGCAGCTGTGGCTGTGCCCAAGGCCAGGTTGGACACTGGGGCGTGGAGCAGCCTGGGACGGCGGGAGGTGTCCCATGGGGTGTGCGATGGGATGAGCTTTCAGACCCCTTTGACCCCAAACCAGGCTGGAATTCTGTTCCGAGCGGCTCCCAGGCCTCGGCTGAGCTCTGGAATGAATTCCCCAGGTTTCCCCTGGTGTGGTGCCAGCGCCAGGGGCCCGGGGGGACCCGCAGGGGACAGCGGTGCCCCAGCTGAGCCCGGGACACGTTGGGAACCTTCTCCTGGATCCCAGGGCTCGGGGAGGAAAAGGGAGAGGCCAAGGAATCCGGGCTCAAACCCTGCTGCTGAAGCTCCCGGGGAAGCCCAGCCTGGATGGCATCACTGAAATAATCGTGGGATCTTCCAGGTTGGGAAAGCCCTCGGAGGTCATGGAGTGACCATCGCCAAGGCCACCGCTGACCGCGTCCCCGAGTGCCTTTGAGGTCCCTGCTGGGGTGGGGACTCCTCCCCTCCTGGATCATTGGCACTGGATTTGTGTCCCAGAAACTCTGATCATCCCAAGAAGACGCTGGAGCAGCAGGAGGAAAACACAGCTGGGTTTTAGGAGCTCTGTCAGAGTCAATCCTCGCCACAAGAGTGAAATAACTGCACCAAATCCTGCCCAGGCCATCTTTGCCTTCGAATTGCTCAAGTTTATCTCATCCTCCCTCATAAAGATTCCTTTTCAGCCAGCTTGGGAGCAGCCTAAAGGAAAATTGAGGAAACAAAGATGGGATCTTGGGGCGGCATCTCCTAATGAGACCTCTCAGGCTCTCGAACTTTCTCATTAACTCACAGCGAGCGCAGACATCCAAAATGGCACAAAGATTTTCTCCCCTAGCCCGTAAATAGTCTGCGCTCAGGGTCGCCCACATTGTCTCCATCTTCTTGGCTTCTTCCCAGAGCAGCTTCTTTTGGCACGCTGGAGCTGATGGGAGCGATCTTGCAGGAAGAACAAAGTGCGGTTTTTTTTTTTCCTCCCAAAGGAAATAATAAATCTGCTGTGTGCTTTCAAAGCCAGCTGACATCATCAGCAAGGGAAGGGGTTTTTTATGTATTTTGGGAATGTAGGGAGAACACAGCTGTCAGTTTGGACCATTCATATCTTAACTCTAAAGACATGCAAAGGATTTCCCAATGGATTTTCCTCTCTTTTTTTGGTTTTTTTTTTTTTTAATTAAGTTCAAAAAAAAAAAAAAGAAGTCATTGATGGAATTCAATTATAGGGAAAAAATAGATGTATTTATTTTATGTTCACAGAATCCCAGGATGGTTTGGGGTGGAAGGGAAGTTAAAGCTGATCCCATTCAACCCCTGCCAGGGGCAGGGACACCTTCCACTATCCCAGATTGCTCCAAGCCCTGTCCAGCCTGGCCTTGGACACTTCCAGGGGTGGAACATCCCCAGCTGGGGGTGATGCTAAATGAATTTTACTGCTGGAGTAGTTCAATTCCAGATGGAAAGAGGAAAAACGGCAAAAAATCCTCCAAAGTTGTCCGAAACCACTTCGGAGCTCTCTCTGTTTGCATTTTTCTGCCAGCCCGAGAGGAGGAGTGACTGGAGCACAGAGCCATCGGCTTCATTCCCAATTTTCCACCAGGAAATTCCACAAAGCCTCCAAGCCCACCCCTCCTTCGGCTCCTTATTAGTTTTCTCTCTAGGAATTAAAGTCCTGGTGCTCCTGGCAGATTATCAGAGGCAAGCGGGGTCTCTTTCATTCCTGTCATTTGTCTCCCTCCTTTGGCAGCAAGAATAAGATTGTGGGAAAAAGATTAACCCCTCTTTACACCGATAATTATCTTTTTAAAAAGTCTTTATTCCGTGCTTTTTCCAGCCGCTGCTGATCCAGGGCCGCTCCTTCTGTGGAACATTTTCCATCCAGCGAAAATTCTCCCAGCTGGAGTTTCTACACCCGGTCCCTGCCTCTGGAATTTTCTTCCTGGCCCGGGAGAGCCTGGCAGAGCAGGAAAAACACCCTGTGAGTTGTTGGCTGAAGTCTCACTCTCATTGGGCGCGTTAAAAGCGGAGTTTAGAAACTGCGGGGTGTTGTTCAAACAGACCACACACCTCAAAATCTCCAGCCCCATCCCCGAGCACTTCCACGTTCCCACACCTTCTCTGGGAAACCTGGAATTGTTTCTCCGTGTATTTTGCCCCTGTGCCCTTGAAATATTCCTATTTTTTCCCCTCCAAGTTTCCTTCACCTGCCCATCTTTCTTACCCTGCTCTTCCCTGGAATATTTCCTTGTTTATTTGAGGTATTCATTTCTTTTGTTTTTTGGAATTGAATTAGAGATGTGTCAAGTTTTGTGCTGTCACCCGGTTTCTCTCACAGGGATGTCCAAGAGGAGTCGTATTTGGGAATTATCATGGAAAATTAAGGGATGAGCTGAACTCCTTTTATTTTTCAGGTGCTTTGATTGTTGGGGTGTTAAACTGGATGGAATTGGAATTCATAATTATCAGATTTTTTCCCTCTGTTCAAATGACTCCTAAACCAGGAAGCCTGAAGTGAATTGAGGGAGACAGGAATTCCCAGTTTATCCCGTTCTTCCCTAAATGCTGGGATTTAATAACGTGTTTCCAGTTTTACTGCTGGGAAAGCAGTCAAATGCTGGAGACCAGCAACACCACGGCTCTTTCCTTTCACTCCTTCTGCAGGACTGGAAAATTCGGTCTTTAGGCTGCTCCTTCTGGCTCCGAGTATCTGCCGAGGGTTATTAAACGCTGTTAATTATGTCACTAATTCCAGGTGAAACCCAGGACTGTTGGGGCATGCAGGAGCCTCAACCCCACCTTGGCAATGTCCCTGTAAAGCACCCAAAGCTTGGGATTCACCTCCAAGGGGTGTTTCCAGGGAATCTTCTCCCAAAGGGCTTCGCTTGGTGGGATTTTGGTGGCGGATTTCGAGCTCCAAGTGTCCAAACTCAATATTCCGATGGTGTTTCTTGGACGTGAATTTTAATATTTTGGTGTCGGTTTTGGGGTCTCTCTTGCTGGCGCTGCTGGGTCTTGGTGACGCTCCCCGGGGTCAGCACACGAACTCCTCAACTCCTGAGGTCTGGAGGAATGAGGGGACACCTGCAGGGTCATAATTTGGAAAACCTCACAGCTCTGGGATTTCTGGGAGCGCAGCACGCAGGGCCAGGCCGTATCCATGCTCTCATCCTCCAAATCCTTCTCCTCAGGGCTGCTCCAACACCCAGCCCCAGTTCTACCAGCCCAAAGGTGCTTTGTCCTCCAAAATCTTGGTCGAAATCCAGGAGTTTGTAGAGAATTAATCCCCCTTCAGGGATTGCCTGCAATAACCAAAGTGTTTTTCCAGAAACACCAAACGCTGGGTTGCCTTTTGCTTCAGCAAAGGTTTAAATGGGATTAAAACTGGCAGAAGGCTTTTTAAAAAAAGGATACAGCAAAATTTCATTTAGTCAGACATGTTTTATTTGATGCTGGCAGTGGAGAGCTATAAATAGCAGCAATAAGTTATATTTAACAGCAGAATTACTGATCGGAGGCACAGATAAAGCCCAGCTTTGTGCTAGACTGGACTAGGGCCTGGTGAACACAGAGAATGAAATTATTACAGTCCCAGTTTAGCTCTTTCCCCAGTGTTTATGGGGAATTTGAGGAATCCTTTCCAGCAGCTGATGGTACTAAAAACTCAGCTTTCATCTCCCTCAGCCACGAGCTGAGCACTCATGAGCCACCCCGAGCCAGAAATGAATAAAAGCCATTGAAAGCTGGCCCAGACCCCGAGGGCTGAGCTGAGACACTGCTGGGGTTCATTCCTGGCCAATTAGGGAGCGTCTGAAGAGGTGTGAAAATGAAAATCTATTTTTACTGAGTGCCCAGAGGCAGAGCCACAGCCCTCCCGGCCATGTCCCTCAGCAGCAGGACAAGCCCAGGATTTGTCATCAGCGCAGCTCGGGTTGCCCTCTCTGAGCGCTCGTTCTTTCATGTAATATTTTAGATTAATCAGTTAATAATTGCTGTTAATAACTGGCTTTTGATGCTCCAGGATTTCCCGGTTTGGCTTGGCTTGGGCCAGCCCAGCTCTTCCTGGGCTGTGCTGGTTAATGCTGCCCCAAACACCCCAAACTGGGGCTCAGACTCAGCATCTGGAGCCCGGCTGCTCCTCAGGAGAAGAGAGAAATGCCTTTCCCATAGAACCACCCAGCTTTTGGGCTTTTTGGGCTATTTTTTTTTCAATGCTTGACATCAATTACTCCTTTAATCCTCACCTCCGTACGGGAGTCTTAAAATGCTGCACCATTTCTTTGGTGACGGACGTGATTTTACGAGTTCTTTTCACAATGGGGTTTCACACAAAAGGTTGGAAATCTCTGTGCATGCACACGCAGGCAGGGAGGGGTTCACTCCTGTGGATCCTGGTGGAATAAATTGATTCATCTAAACCCCTGCTCAATGAGACATTTTGACCTCCTAATCTCCCTGCAGGAGCACAAAGCTTTTGTAACCTTCCCCAAGACTTACAGCCCTTCTAATCCCGATTCTGGGCTGGGATTTCTTGATTCCTGTCAAACTTTTCATCTTCCTGGCGCTGTCTCGGAGCCTCGCTGCTCCTTTTCGCTACAGCTCCTGGTTTTATTGTGGTTGATTCCTTGGGAGGACTCACGGGCGCTGAGAGCAGCAGGCGGATTGTTCTGGTCTATTCGTGGGATCTGCGGGGATAAATATGGAAATAATTAAACCCCATGAGTCAGGCGAGGGTTTTGGGGCTGGTGGATGATTTGAGCTGAGTCAGGAGGGTGTCCACCCTCAGTTAGCCACGCTCAGGGTCTGTTCCACTCTTCCAATCACCAAAAGGAGATTTCTTCCTCTCCCCGTCTATTTTTGGGACGAGGTCGGCTGCCTCCTCCCTCCGTAGAGAGCCACTGAATATTTGCTGGGCCTCAGCCACTTCCACAGCTGATCAAATCCAGGGAGATGCTTCCTTTCATTAAAAGAGGGGAGATTAAATTGGATTTTAGGAAGGAATTCTTCCCTGGAAGGGTGCCCAGAGAAGCTGAGGCTGTCCCTGGATCCCTGGGACAGTGGGAGGTGTCCCAGCCATGGCAGGGGTAGGATGGGATCAGCTTTAAGCTCTCTCCCAACCCAAACCAGCCTGGATTCTGGAATTCTTGGCCCACGCGATGTCTCTTTCTGGGGCTGCCGCGGCTTCCTTCCCGCAGGGAATTCCCAGCTCCTGCCCTCTCCATCCCCGTGCCTGCTCAGCACCGAGCTCTGCGCCTCCACGCCCAGCCCTGACTCAGTCCTGACACCCGGATCTGCCTTTCCAATCTCCTGCTCGAGCACTTCAGGGTCCGGAACCACCCCAGCGCCGCTCCTGCAGCAGGGCAGGGACAGGGATCACTCCCTGCCCACACAGGGATCCGTTCCTTATTCCCTTAAAGGTTTTCCCAAACCTCTTTGTTCATTGCCTGCTCTTCCAGGCCTCCTTCCAGTCCTTTTTCCAAGTCCTCCTCCAGCCGCTGTCTGAATTTTGGGTCGCTGGTGGTGTGAGGAGGTCTGTCCTTGACCCTGACTCAGCGCTCAATTCTCGAGCGTTTTTCATGCAAAAGCCTAAGGAATTTTTTAAAACTAATATTTGTGCTTTAGTTACCCTAAGAGGAAAACTTGGACATCTCCAAGATGCCGTGTAGGTAAATAATACGGGAATAATTCCGGATTTGGGATGGACTATGCGGCTTTTTCAGGGAGTGAACGATGTTTATGTCAACAGAGCAAATCTTGGGAGAAGGTTTTTCCTCCAGAGGGCTGTGGGGCGCTGGAACTGCTCCCCAGGGAATGGGCAAAGCCCCAAGGCTGCCGGAGCTCCAGGAACGTTTGGACAACGCTCTCAGGAAGGATTCTGGGGGTATCCTGGGCTTGGACTGGCCCATCCTTGTGGATCCCTTCCAGCTCCGGGTATTTTTGGGATCCTATGATTATAAACGAAATTATGCGGAGGAGGGAGCGTGGCAGCGCTCAAACCCCGAGGTCAGGAGCGTCCCAGACCTGTCAGGGAGGTTCCGTTTCGGAGATGCTCTTCCCACGAGCACTGGGAGAGGAAGCAGGAGCAGCAGGGAGCAGGAAAGACCGGAGCTGCCGCGGAACCCCTGATTTGTGCGCTGGGAGTGAGGCTGGCACTGGGGCAGAGGCGGTGGAGCCTCTCCCGATAGAATTCCTGCTTTTCTGAGCAGCTCTCAGCTGGCAGGCAGCGCTGATTTCATAGTAATGCTCTTTTTTTTTTTTTTTTTTTTTTTTTTTTTTGNTTTTTTTTTTTTTAAATGAAGTGGTGCTCAGGCTGTTTTGAACACTTTCTGCTTCGAACGCTTCCTGCATGACTAATTAATGCCCCGAAATAAATTAGGTTGCGCTGTTAAACCTCAGCCCGCGGGGTACAAAGGGCCCTTCCTCAATATTTCACCTCGGAATTCCCAGGGATGGGGCGGGGGGGGGAGCATCCCATGTTACCCAAAAGCCCCTTAACCGAGCCGGGGATGTGATGTCACGGTCTGGGGAATACGCGGCGGCTTTTGAGCTCAGCCTGGGGGGCACGGGCGTGACTCGGGGGCGGTCAAACCTCACCGACGGTCCGCAGCCCCGCGGGGGACCGGCAGGAGATGCAAACCCTCCGGCTGGGGTGAAGCTGTCGGGAGCCCCGGGCTGGGAGCAGCCGGGGATTCAGAGCCCGGGAGACGCTCCCGGCTGGGGCAAGGAGCTGGAGCGGCGACCCTCGGGAAGAGCAGCCCCGGCCCCGCGGAGAAAAACCGGGAATAAGTAATCCCAGAGCCCGGAATGTTGGTGGTTCGCTCTCGGATGGTGCTCGCTCCTGGCTGGCGGGATTCCTTCTCCTTCTCGGCTGCTGGTTCCCTGCGCTTTGGAACTCATCCTTTGCTATCCATAGGATTTTAAATTTTATTTTCCCCCCCGGAACAAAGGCGAGCAGGACAAACCCGCTGCCTGTTTGGCCAGTCCGTAGCAGCCCGGGAAAAGGCAGCAGCTCCTTTTTAATGAAGCGCCGCGGAAAGCTGGAGCTCAGCACAATTCCCTGCCCGCCGGAGATCCTAATCTCGCCTTCCCAGCAGAGCAGAGCGGGCGCTGCCGCTCCATGAGCCGGCCCCGGCGGGGAGGCGAGCGCAGCCTGCTCCGGCATTCCCTGCTCCGGCATTCCCGGCTCCGGCATTCCC
>WBMY01013226.1:1234712-1287578 GCA_013397315.1 Donacobius atricapilla | reverse complement strand
CGCCTGCCGCTGATGGGTGCCCAGGGAAGGGCCGCAGCAGCCCCGCGCCCATCACCGGGGATCGCCTTTACGTCCCACCTCGGGCACCTCGGCGAGGAGGATGTGCCGAGCCGGACGTCCTGGGTGACTCCCTCCCTCCAGAGGTGCGGGCACTGCCCGGCCCCTCCGAAGTGAACATCCACCCTCCTCCCCTCCGTGCCCCGTGGCGAGGAGCCTCGGGGCGCTGCCACCCCCAGCGGGGTGGGCGGGCAGAGCTCCGGCCCGAGGCTCAGGGGAGCCTCCCGGCCCTAGTGAGCTCCCCGGGGCCCGCTGTGCCCGCAGCCTCCGGCGGGCTGCGGTGACTGCAGACGGCGGCGCTGAGCTGCCACGGACGTGCCGCGGTTATGCAACGCGGCGGTGTCTGCGGGAGCGCGGCCGCCGCAGTTCCCCGCGGGAATGCCTCGCCTGTCGGGCAGCGGGGGTGACTCGACCCGCCGAACGCGCTGTCACGGTCCTTTCGAGGCGTTCAGGGTCTTGGGTGGGGGGGATTGAGGAAGGCGTTCTTGTCGCTTCTTCCCCACCGGGGTTTGGTGGCGTGAGCATCCCTTGAGGGGACGTGACACAGCAGCTGTGCTCTGCAGGACCTCACACGGTGCCTTGGCTTTTCACTCGCGCTTGCACACTGGGTTGGTGAGTGTCCCTCGTCCTCCCTCCTCCGAGGCACTGTGGGGATTAATTACATTAAGTGGAGTGGGAGAAGCAAAGTCGCTGCAATATTTAGGGTTTCAATATGATGGTGTCCGTTGGGAAACACTTGCAATCAGTAGGTGATGCCGTTTGAGAAATCAAGAGGTACTGAGTGTAAGAACAGATTGTGCAAGTGTTTAGACTCTCGGCTATTTTTTCACTAATGCCCACTAATTTGGGCATGTTTTCCTCTCTGGATGCCCAGTTGGAGATGGCTCATAGAAGCTCATGTTTGGAAGTCACGTACTGAAGCCATGGCTTCTTCAGGGTGTACCAGCACAGTTGGGCACAGAGGCAGTGAGCATCTCTGTGGCCCAGGTCTCGGCATGGGAAAAGCACTGGACTGTTTTCTTCTTGCCAAAACACTGAATGCCTCATCACCATATGATAAAGTATCTTGCTGGAGACTGAATTTGTGAATAGTGCAGTAATGTGAGCCCATCACACATCAGAAACGGCTGGCTTTACAGATGTCAGGTGGGTGCATGCAGAAGTTTACCACAAAGTGGAACTGGAATTAGCTTGATGGGTTTCAGCTCCTTTATGCGGCTCACCTCACCATGATGATGATGCCAACTGCATTATGTTTTCTTATTCTGTTGGCCTAAGAGAGAGCTGAAATCATCCTAAGCTTTTTTTTTTTTTTTTAGTTTAATTTAGTTTTATGGGGTTACACATTGTCCAAAGAGTTCTTTTCAGAACCCTTTGTCTTCTCTGCTGTACAGAGAGCCACTTTGTTGGATAAAATTAAATTCATTGGACATAAAATCAGGCCAGCTAGTTGTTTGTGCCAAAGCATGATGTTTTATGAAGGGAGAGGCCATCATTATGTATTTGTTTTGTAGCTGGTTTTAAATGAACTTTTTCATTTCAAAATAATTAAATAGCAAGACTTGTCCATTTGGCTAGCTGCTTTGCCTTGTGCTTGTCTTTTTGGCATGTTTTCCCAAAAGTAGCACAAATGCAGCATTTGTTTTGTTGGCCATGGATTGACTGGAACAACCCTCACTATGAAATTCTGATGGGAAAGGACATTCATGAGTTTTTAAAGTTCTGGTGGCCTGTGCCTGTCTGTTTCTCTGCCATGTTATCCTCTTAGCCTGTAACAGTCCAGGAGGACACTGAAATCCACTGTATATCATGAACGATGTGAGGCAGCCAGAGATGAGCTCTGCCTCTGTGTGCCACTGTCCTGCCTGCGTGATGTTCACTGTCGTTGTAGGACACAAAAAATAAATTACTCTAAATATTTTCAGAAGGTGAAGAGCATAGAGAAGGGTTTATTGTCTAGTTCTTACTACATTTATAAGGTGTTCTGATATAGACTTAACATGATTGGTGAATAGGAATGACACCTCTCTAATCCCATTGGTTAAACTAGAGAAACCGAACTAGAAAGATAAAACACTACTTAGAAAAAATTCTTTTAAAAAATAGATTAGTTATTTACTAAGGTTATTTTAAAAAGAAACTTTCTCAAGATATTTGTTCCCTTGGGAAAAAGTTAGTAGTTGCTAACAAACTAAAATCTCTCAGGCTCAAAAATATCAAGCCCACAGGTCAGTCCTGTAGTTCCTCCAGGGAAGGAGGGAGGTGTTCTCCAGCAGAAGATTACCTGCATTGCCCAGCAGTCCATGGAGCAGGATTCCATGTCTGGACAGCGCCATGCCTCTCACCCATGGAGGGGCTTCCTTGGGACCCAGCTTCCCAGAAGGTTCCCCTCTGCAAAGAGCTGCAGGGTAGGTGCTGCACCTAAGCTCCTCTACTTCTTCTTCTGAAAAAGGAGAGGTCTGAGCCAAATCTGTTCCCTCACCCATGCGGTGCTTGTTAAATCATCTGTACAAAATAGCCCCTGTTTGGTGTTTTAAACATCTTTCTGGGAAGGGAAGCTCTTTAGTTATCAGACATAAGGGCCTGAGCTTGCAGACCTTGTGGCAGTAGCTGGAGCAACAGGATAAATATTTGTGCACCACTGAAATGGTGCTGAGGTACAAGCTACCAAACTTGTCTGGTTGACCAAGTGCAAAAACCTTGTGGATAGGTATTGTCTTCCATTTCTGGGTTTGTACAGCCTTTTGCTCAGTGGGAGCCTGGGACTCTTGAAATGCAGAGAATCATATAAAGATTAAAAAGAAGTGGCATGGCACGAACACCATTTGGGAGCAGTTAGTGATGAGCCCAGCCCAGCCACCAAAGCCATTGCTGAGAACTGGCAAACCCAGAACTTCATCTTAATCCCAGCACCTTGTATCTTGCAGCCACTCCCTTTGATGATTTAAAAAGGTGTATCTAATTCTTAGCTGGCCTTCAGTGGCAAGGAATGCAGCACGATTGCAAATTTGGTGTGGTATAATTACCCTGCCTTTCTTGCCCCATTACCACTGACATTGCTCTCCTCATGCCTGGGTTTATAAGCTGACTTGTAGAACCTCTCGGGTTTGTTTTGCCTTTTTTAATAACAATGTTGAGAGGATGGGAGGTGTTTGCTGGTTTCATGAAAGCTTCCTTTGGTTTCTGGTTGGCAAGGCACCCCACTCCTGGTTTTTGTAAGACTCGGAAAAAGCTGAGTAATACAATAAAGGAGAATGTCTGGGAATAAATGTGATTCAGTGCTTGGAGCCAAGTGTTTAATAGTTCAGAGGAAACGCACCTTTTCCGAATTACACCTGAATGGCAGTGCTGATAAACAATTATTTGGGTTGTATGGTGGGTTTTTTTTAACCTTTGTAGCTTTGCCACTGCAAATCCTCAGTTACAGGGGGTTTTTTTCAGACATAAATTTACCCTGGGTGGGGTGTCCGAGGCAGGACTCGGGAGAGAACGCTACTGACAATTACAGGGGTTTGTAGGGGGCAGGGGGCTGCAGAGCAAAGCAGATGTTGTACATGCCCTCTGGCTGTGTGGCTTCAAAGTGTTCCAGGGACAGGTTCCTCTGGCGCTGCGCACCGAGGCGAAACCACGGAGCGCTGCGTTCTGGTGGAGATGTCCCTGAGCCTGCCCTCCCACGCTCACCCGTGGGAAAGACAAGTGACAGTTATCAGCACGGACAGCACGGAGGGAGTGTTCAGCACCCCGTGTGCTTTCTCAGGCTCGTGCTGTCACATCCCCGGGGATGGAGGAGGAAACCCAGGGCCAGGAGCACAGCTCACCTCTCTTGACGTTTATTTCATGTGGCTTCACTGCTTCTTGTTGCCCCCTGAATTACTGGAGTCAAGGGGTTTTGCCCTTAGGGTTCGAGCTCTGGCTGTGCGTGAACCCCCTGGGGAAGTTGGTTTTCTGGGGCTCCCAGTGACAGGTTGTGTAAACTGGTGTTTAAGGAGATGGTCCTGGTGGCTGAGTCGCTTGGTCACACACAGAACTGCTGCGCATCTGGTGTGGAGCATGTGTGTATCAGAAATATCTGTCTTGAAGACTGTTCACTGAAGTTTGCCCCGTGTACATGTACATAAATGCAGATACAGTGGAAGCCACCTCCAGCTCACTGCTTGCCTCTCCTTATAGCAAACAGGGCACCGGACTGCACCCACAGCTCCCTCTGTCCCCTGGACCAGCTGTGGGTGCCGGGTGGGAGGAAGGAGCTGGCTGGGGAAGAAGAAGAGCAGGGAGGTCACCATGAAGACACAGCATTCGTGACCTGCCTCTTTCCCACTGGCTCCTGCATTGCCAATTCCAGGTGAGTTGTGGCTCCCACACCCGAGAGGCAGGCAGGAGAGGTTCCCAGCTGTGCCCACACCACACAGAGGGCAAAGGGAGCCAGAGCTTGGGCAGCACCTCTGTTCTGCCACTGTGCCCTTCCCCACGAGTGCAAAGACCCGTCTCTGCTCTGCTTCTGGGGGCAGCAGGGCCTGAGGCTGTCTCTGCTCTCTTTCTGCCGTGGAAAGAGCTGTGGATGGACACACTGCTGGGGTGAGCTGGGGGATGCTCCAGGCACAGCTCCCCAGCTGGGGAGAGGTGTCCCTGTGGCTGCAGCAGGTCTTGGGCAGAGCTGCCTGACAAGAGAGAGGAGATGGCTTGGAGCTCAGCTGACTCCACGTCCATTTCTGCTGCACAGGACACCACAAGGAGCCAAGAGAGCCTGGGTGACCCACCTGGAGTTGAGCTGCCTCCATGTCACAGAGAGTCTGCTCTGGGCTCAGTCACTGTGCTGGTGCTCCAGCCGAGCAATAGAGGCATCACTGCACACCTTCTCCTACTCCTCTCTTTCCCAGTGGAGTCCAGCCAGTGCTGGGAGCCTGGAGAAACTGGTGGAGGCCAGCAGAGATGACAGTGGGAAACTTTCAGCTGCCTCTGGCTGGGCTGTGGTGCAGGGATGTGCAGCCAGTGGAGTGAGCTTGTGTGCGAGGGAGGGAAGGGGAGTCCCACGGAGCCAGTCAGGGAGATGGAGAGGTCTGGGGAGCCACCAGCAGCACTGGCATGTGCTCACTGGCAGTACTGGGAGAAAACCTGTCTGGGAGTCTGGGAGCACAGAGTCCTGGCTCTGCTGTGCTCAGCCTGCTGGTGCCAGGTGACAACTCACCAGTGTCCCTTTCTGCTGAGGGGCTGCTCTTCCAAAGGGAACAAAATCCTGCCGTTCTGTTTTTCTTAGAGTTCTGTGACTGTTGCTGGAGGTGCTGATTCATGTTCATCAGCTGAAGCGCTGTGACTCCTGCACTCCCTCCGCAGCTGATGTCCACAATAAAATGGTCTTTCCTCTCTTCTGACTGTGTTGCCACAGGATTTCCTGGAGTGGAAAGCTGTTGTTTGGGGATGAATCTTGAGGGAGGATTGAGTTTGGAATCATTCCTTGTCCCAGCATCCTTCCTTACAGGCAGCTGGTCTGAGCTGAGGTTCTTTAGGAGACAAACCAGAGCAGAGTATCCCAGCCAAGTGTGGAGGGTGAGGGACCTGTGAAGGTCTTCTGGTCCAACATCTGCCCCAGCAGGATTGCCTAGAGCAGGCTGGCCAGGACCGTGTCCTGGTGGGTTTAGGGGATCTCCTTGGAGCAGGGCCACTCGGTCAGAGTGGGACATGGGCAGGGCATGGTGCCAGGAAGGGCTGTTAGGGATTAGACAGCCTGGGTGTTTGAGACCTAATGAATTAAATGGTGAATGAGTGAAATGATATGTTAGATTCCTCTGTACAAAGGAGATGGAGCCTTTATTTACCAGCGTTTTCTGTTTGCTTTCCTAATGAGCTCATAAAATACAGTTGAATTTATGAAGTACCTTGTACTGCAAAAATGAGGTATCCAAACATACCATGACACTGCTCAGTCCAGAAGAGGCTTCCTGTAGCTTTTCACTGCCTGCAGGACAGAGTGGGGGCTGTTCACTACTTTGAAAAGCTCTACAGGGAATATTCTTCACCTGTAATTTTAAAAAAACCTGCCTTAATATTCTTGTTTTAAAAGAGCTTTCTGCAAACGAAATGTGGAACATGGGAATCTCATCTTTACGTTTTAATTGGTGGCCCCAGCAGTTCAAGTCACATGCAGAGCAAATCCTGCTCTCCCCATTCAGTCAGCGCATCTGCCCAGGCTAGGAACAAGGCCATTCCTGCGAGGAAAAGGAAAGATGGGAACTGCTCTGAGTGGCTGATCCAGCCAGGTTTCCCAGCCTGTGCACACGGGTTTCAAGTTCTGCCTTCCCAGCCAGCACTTGTTGCAGTCTGAACTCCTCTTCCCGTCTGGGTCGTGTGAGGTACCCTCCACGAGCAGCACTTAGCTCTTACAGGCATCCTGCTGTGCACTGCAGCAGTTCAGAGCTAAATAATTTATCTAGGAAGAATGTTTTCTACGTGACTTAAAAAAATGGAGGAGATGAGGAATATTCCAACAGCGAACTGCGGGGTGGACAAATACATTCTGCCTCTTAGTTTCTGAGCATTGCTGTTTGCCACTTTTGTTTCAAAACTGCTTTCTCCCCCATGATTATCTTCAAAAGAGAGAGCTGATCCAAAACATTTCCCTTTTATATAGATATATGCATATATATTTTAGGGTGGTTCATTGATTTCCATTTTTAATAATAAAAGTTAATAAACAAAAGAAAAAAGCCCCACAGCAATATATTACCTAGTATTTAAAATAGAGAGAGAATGCTCGTATGTGCTGCAGCACACTTCGTCTGTGGACCTCAAAGTGTCTCACAGAGGTCGTAATCCTCATTTCAAAGATGAGGAAACAGAGGTGCTGAGAGAGAAAGTGGCTTAGCAGGTCAGTGACAAAGCAGGGCAAGAGTCCCCTGAGCCTGTACTGCAGGCAGAGGTGAGGGAGCAGAGGAGAACAAACCTGTCCTCACCTAATCAGGGCAGCTGAGTCCCAAGTGCAGTGAAGGCACAGTGACACTGCAGGGAGAGCACCAAATCCTGCCACGAGCCATAATGCCAGCAAAGCCTGGTTTCTTCCAGTTTTGTGTCTAGTCCAGTAGTCCAGGATTCTCTGCTGTTGGCTTTTTATGTCACAATAATGAGGTTCCACTTGTCTTCTCACTTGTTCTCTCACCAAGGGCCCTGGGGGAATCTGCCTTCTCAGCTCTGCTGTCTGTTTTCCCAAAATTTTGGGGTACTTGAGAAGTTTTGAGCCTTGCTGTTGTCTGTGGTCACTGAGGCAGTGGAGTGGCAAAGAACTCACCCTTGCATGTGCACACAGGCGTGTTTGTCTTGGCATTGCAACTGGGGGTTGCCTTATGCTATGGAGCTACTCAGTCAGTCAGTGCTTTAATGCAGCAGGTCTGTGGCTTTGAACATTTTCTACTCTGTAAAGGAGTTCTGGAAGTGGGTAAAGGGTGGCACAGTAAGGATGTTCACAACACTGGTTCAGTAACCACTTCTGGGAAAACGTTTCCCAAGGGGAGAGACAAAATTGGACTTCCAGCTCTGTAGCTCCAACTTCTTTGAGCCCCGGAGAGGCTCACAACACAGTGAGACTCATTCATGTTATTCATAACTTGAGTGAGAAGGCTTCTTCATGCCTGCAGCCATGCCCCCTTGGGTCATGGTCCTCTCACATCTTGTTACCCAGAGAGGGAGAGGTTCAGTGGGAGTTTTGATGGGAAGATCTAATATAGCAGGTTGTAACCTGTCTTGATTTGTAAACTCTGGAAATACTCTGGGGGGCTGTTCAGCCTCCTTGATGGTAAATTGAAACCTGCTGATTAGAGGTTGGTTTTCTTAATTTTAACAGACCTGTTAAAGGTGGGCCATGGGTGCCACAGGTCTGCTGGCCAAAAACTGAAGGCACTTGCTCTGAAGAACTCCCCTGGTATTTTAGGAATGCTTCTAATGGCTCAGAAGAGAGCATCGTGCTCCCTGAGGACTAGATGACAGCTGCTGGATGAGTGGCATGAGTTTCATGTTGTGATAGGGCCATAAGTTAATTAAAGGTCTTGGAGTGTTCACTGTAGAGGGATTTGCCTCCGAAACATAGATGCAATTTGAGAGATTGTCCCACTCTACTCATATTGTAGGAAGCAGCAAAATCAGTGGGAGTTTACAAGGGTTTACAAGAGTTTACAAGTTTGCTAAACAGAATTTTTTCTCCCTCCAGGTGCTGTGAGTGACACTTCCAGTGGGTGCTGCAGGGGGTGGGATCCCTTTGTGTCTGGTTACTCCTGGCAGGATAGTTTATCTGGAGGGGAAGGCCCTCACCCATTAGCTTCTAGTCCACTGGTTGTCTTTTACATCTCCAGGTGCTTTAGTAATCTTCTTCCCTTGATACCAAGACTTTTTACTGGTTATCAATATGTTCCTTGGACTAATAAGGCTTTACAGCCTGTTGTTCCAAAACAATTATTTGGACAATATACACAAGTAGTGGTCAAGGAGGGATGCATGAAGGTCCCTCTCCTTCACACCTTACCAGAAGAATATTTTTAGGGCTAGGTGGCCTTGCTTCTCCATCTCTTCTGTGCCATGAACCTAACATTCCTCACTGGCTGCCCCGTGGTCTGATGGCAAGATGAGCCAAGACATCTTTCCTTCCCTCCAGCCAGTGTGGGTGCTTTGACAGGGATGTGCTGGATGGATCTCTGACTGAAGGTGACATTTCCATGTCTGCTTTGCCTTTGGTGAGTGTCACAATGCCCCTGGCTGATGCACCGAATCTGGGCATGACAACATGAGAGATAAAGCAAGGAACAACCCTCCTTTGTTCCCAGGTACCAGTGGGATTCAAAATCCTGCTGGAGGAGGCAGGAGGTGCATTTTCTTAGTGTTTCCTGTTGGCCATTTTAGGTGTTAATTGCAATTACCCAGCAATTATGGTGCCTGATATTGGAGGTGTAGGTGAGAAGCTGGGGTTTGGGTATTCCCCTGCTGGATCCAGGCACACGGAAGGGAGGTGTAGGAGTTTCTGTCACCACACCTAAACCCTTTGTCAGTTCGGGCCACAGTGCCCAGGGTGATTAATTGTTAATGATGGAGGAGCTGCATTGTTTGTCCACTGAATAAGTAAAGCATATTTTCCAGCTGTTTCCTCCTCCAAGTCTCTCCCAGCTCCTTTCAGCTTCCCCACATCACTCTGTTTTCCTAATCTCCCCATCTTTTCTGTGACTTTCTTCTGCTGTTTCAGCTCTGGTGGGCAATTCCCAGGGTGACAGAGGGCTTTCCAAGGGCAACCTGAATGTCCCAAATGTCCCCATACAACCACTCCCCAAAATCATCTGTGTCAAAATGTTATGGTTTTGCCTTTTTGCAATGACCACATTTAATTATTAGTTAAATATCGAGGTCAGCAGCCAGTCCTATCCCTAAAGAAGCGCTATGCTTTTTAAACAAGCAGAGCTGGAGGGCAAGGGCATTTAATGATCAAACCATCTGCAGAAGAATTGACCTTTCTATTTGTCCTTCAAAGCCAAAGTTGCTGTATTTTCCCAGAGCCCATGACCTATATAGCAATTTGGTGTCCTGTTAGGGTGGCTGGTCCCAAGGTGCCCATGTTTCCTGCCACCTGTTTCAGAAACTGCCGTGGTTTCAGCACCCTTATGGAAAACAATTCCGTCATTCCATCAGGTCTTTCCAAAGGCAGGAATGCTGCATGATGGGACACACCAAAACCCGTTCCAAAAGTAGTGCAGCAGTTAAATGGACAGACCCTGAGGACACTCTGAATCAATATGTAATAGCAGTGGTGCTGTATGAAGCTTCCATTCCATCAGAGCAGTTCTGTGACATTGATTTGTGCCAGAGAATAACTGGGAAGCTTTTCTCTCTGTACATCCACTTCCTAACCTGGCAGACTTTTACAGCATGAAAGTGTCTGTGTGATATTAGTTCCAGTTTCTTCCATGTGTTCTGACAGGGATATGTATCTAGTCCTCTTTGCTGAAAGTACATCTCCTTTAGAAATGTACTTTTTTTCTGGAAGAGCTTTACTTGGAAAAAAAGTTATTATTAATTACAGTTTTATGATGCTCAAATATTAGAGTCTTTTCCTAGCAAAGGTACATGTGGTTTTTCTAGCATAAAAATGCATGTGTTTGCAGGGTTCTGGGAATCAGTAGAAATTATGTTAGCAAGGACATGGGTTTTGTTCATATGTTGGGAAAACCAGCGCTGCCATTGAATATAACTCTAAACAAAAATAAGCTGGGTACTACTTTTCACTCACAGGCCACCCAACTGAGAAATGTTCTCACCATCACCACAACAACAAGGACAACTGCGATAAGTCAAGTGCATTCGAGTCAGACTCATCTCACCATCTTCAGCTGTCCAACTTCAGCACCATCAGCTTGACACGGGGACTCCCTGCATAAAGGAATTGAGGGTGGAACGAACCATCATGGTTCCTGTGGAAACATGAGGTCTACAGCTATCTATTTCTATCCACAGGGTTTTAAGGGAGCCCAGAACTGCCACAGGGTATTTACAGTGTAAATACCCAGTATCAGACTAGATAAATCCTTTATTTGACCCCTGAGATACTCAGTAGGTCTCCAAACTCCCAGTATTGCCTCCCACTCACCTGAGTGCAGTGAACACTGTAGATACACAGCACCAGCCCCTGCTCAGCCTGTCTTAATTAATAACAGCTTCATTATCTGATAGGGACCAACTGAACATAACCTGTGACCCAGAAGGCTCCTGCCCTGAGGATGTTTCCCCGCAGACAGATGGCAAGCAGAAAACATGCCAGAAATGCTCTGCCTCAGAAAATTCCCTTTCAGGCATTGCTGGCTGGTGTGGGCGCCAGCTAGAGGAGAGGTCTTCAAGGCTAAGGCAGCATGGAAAACCTGCAAGGGAAAAACACGAGACCAAACAAGGGGAAAAGACCCGAGCAATTGCAATTCTCCAGGGAGGGTTTCATTTCAGCCCGTCTCTCTCCCTCTGTGCTTAGCGCCGTGGATACGCAGCACGTGGGAGAGCAGCTCTGCCCGGGGAGATGGAGCATCCACACAGGCAGGAGAAGGGGTGGGAGACAGCACGTACTCAGCTTATTTTGCCAGACTCGACACAGATTTCAGCAGCAGACGTCACGGCTGGTATGAGGATGGTGGGGACGTCGGCGGAGGCAGCAATTAAACCCCGGGCGTTCTGGCTGGAGGCTCAGTCATGTCCTGCTCCACCTGAGGCAGAGTTGCTCTGACACAGCAGAAGCCTTTTACATAACCAGGCCAGATTTTCACTTTTGGAGCAACAGTTTCAGAAGAAAACTGCACAAACTAGAGGCAGGGCTTGTCGCTGGTTATGAGCAGGGGGGTGGGCGCGCTTGTGTCGCCTCCTGTCTCGCACCTCGCTGGGTGACGAGAATGTCAGCGAGCCTCGCAGCTGACTACCAGGATTTCCCTTTGCGTTCCCATTTCCTCGGTGCTTTCTGTTGGGACAGCAGAGGTTTGCACCGGCATGTGAGACATTTTCTTGTTGCTCTCTCCAACCGCAGTCGCGTTTCAGAAGCGTTTTGGCACGCTGCCCTGCTGGCAGCCCACGATCGCAATAGCAGCTTCCCAGGCTGAAATGTTTTTGTTGCAGTGCCTTAGCCCGTCTCTATTATTGCACAAGCTTTTCCTTTCCCCCTCATCTGCTCTGGCCATGTCAGGAGGTGTGAACCTTTTTTCAGGGAACCTTTAATCGTTTCCTGCGTTTGGAGCGAACCTGGATGAACGCTTGTTAGGTAAAACTTAATTGGAGAGACTTGATGTGTTTCTTGGCTTGTTGTTCTGGCTGACACCCTCTCTTGCAGACACAGTATTACAACAGCAGTAGTGCAGCAATACACTTACAATGGCTTGGTGCATGGAAACACGATTGTTTGAAGGGGGAAGAATCACTCTGACATGCCTTCCAACTCCTGATGTGGTCATTGCTTTCCTTGTAGACACGCTCACCTAGTGGTTTCCTGGAAAAGAGAGGCTTAAAACTGATAGGCATTTTCTAACAACGCTTAAAGCTGCGGGATAATTAAAGTCAAATGCTCTCATTCATCGGTTCCCTTTTCAAGTAAAACCATTCAGCCAGAGTAAGAACAATAGATGACTCCTTGTGAGGTCATCAACTGTAAATCCGGGGAGTAAAGTAAAACAAACACATCATAAAACTTCTGCCCTGTTTTTTTTTCCCCACCTGTTCTTTGGACTATTCATCTCTTTTGGTAAGCTTATTAGTTCAGGACTTTAAAATCGTGGATTATACGTGAGGAGCTAGTATGATATGCAGGCAGAGGACACGGAGGTCTTGATTTGCAGCAGGGGTGGGAAGTGTTGGCATCCTTGGTGAGGAATGAAGTGAGCCAGAGAGCAGTAGGCTGGGAGGACATGCGTGGTTCGGGCGATCACTGCCCAAGTTCAAAGCACTTACGCAGACACTTGCCTGTAATAATGTATTTAAACACAGACCCGAAGATCGTAAATACACACGCAAACCTAAAACTCTGACGCTGGCACCTCGACATGTGCCTGTGTGCTTTTCTGAGCCAAAGCCTGCACAGTGAGGTGGGTTTGGTTAGAGCATTGCTGGGATACAGGCTCACCGTGACTGGGACTGGCAGGGCAGAGCTGGAGCCTTTTGGAGGAACTCTACCACTGTCAGAGTCTGTAGAAGCCACAGTCTCCAATTAACATCTCTAATCTTATTATCTCAGGCCTTTTATCTTCACATTTTCTTGTCTGTTTGTTTGTTTTCTTTAAATTCGTTTACATATAGAGAACTGAAAGCTTTTCTGGAAATGCTGGTATGGCTTTTAACTGCAAGAGTGATTCACAGAGAATAATTAATTCCAAGATCTTGGCATCTCTTTTCCTTGTAAAAAAAGGTGGTGGATATTCTGTGATTTTCTTGAAAGATTTTCCCCCCTGAATGTGCATGTTTACACTCACACCCACACAGACTCACATACATTTGCAAATACAGACACTTCCCTCTTCTTCTGGAGCTTTTAAGCTCTGGAGCAGCGCATCTGACCTGTACAATTAACCCTTTCTGCTATGCATCTCCTTTACTTATGTCTAAAAGCTAAACAGAGCTGATGAGGTTGGTGGGGCTCATCCTATAAGTTTTTGTCCACACCTTAAACTTCCTGAGCTTCCTGCACAGAGCAGGCACATGCAAACAGCAAGGAGGATCTGTGCCCCATGCTAACTCTTGCAGGAGTGGTAATTTCAGGCTCCATCTGGGAGGCTGCTGCTTGGCCTGGGTCAAACCATGCATTTTTCTAAGGTACTCATCGTCTCCCAGTGCCCAGGATTGTTTCTCAGTGTTGTTTAATTGATGAAATATTGCTGCTGATACAAAGGTTATTGCTTCCTCTCATTTTACTGTTAGCAGCAAAAGCAGTGAGTTCTACCTCAGACTTCATAAGCCCTCAGGAGTATTCTTAGGCAAGAAATTAAGCCTGGACCTTGCAAGTGTGGAAAACAAGCTCATACAGAACATAAGGGTTAGGATTTCCCCATTGGCACAATAAATGAAGTCTCTCATGAGACTTGGAGTGGCTCCTCACTGAAACATCAGCAACACTTGAACTATTTGCTTATTAGAGCTCACAATTTCATTTGAAATTTAGGCAACTAAAGAAAAAAAACAAGATGCTAAACACCTTTGAAGAGTAAGATCTTATTTCTTCCCTTGTTCTTAAAAAAGGTCGCTTGTGCAATGCCAGAATTCCTGTAGCTTAGTACTTTCCAGCATGATTTCAGAAGTTAAAAGCTATGATGCTGCTTTTTAATCACCATCACAGCGTGACAAAAATCCTACTTACTTTGCAGTGATGGTCATATCATTACAATACTGACAGCTCCCTTGGGACCAGTGCAAGGTAACAAGAAGGCTGGAGGTGAGCTGGGTTCAGCCAAAGAAACACAAGGAGCCCACAGCAGAATATGGAGTCACTCTGTAATTATACTCCAGTTTCTTTCTGCCTTGTCTATGAAGCAGAGTCACTGGAACTGGTGAGCTTTTAAAAATTCAGGGAGGACCAAGATTATTATAACTAACTATAACAACTCTCGGCTCTTTGAGGGCATTTATTCAAATGTCTCCAAGCCCTTGCTCTCCACAAAGAGAGATAAATGTAATTATCACAGTTCTAAAGTGAGGAAAGATGAGGCTTAATTAACTACTCATGGATATACAGCAAATGAGTAGCAGAGATGGGAACAGAAACCAGTTTTCCTGACTTCCTCCAGCACCTGAATCCCAGCACCACCTCTATCAGGTACACACCACAGTGGGATTAGCAAGACAAAAGTACCACCGGGTCAAAGCCAAGACCACAGACAGTCCCAAGTCCAGCAGAAGTGTCTCTGGGAGACACCTCTTGCCTGTGGTTTGGCATAACCTGGCAGGAGGAACCGGCGTGCTGTATGTGTGAGACACCAGTTTGATTGTCATTAGTGTTGTCCTCCCGATCATCCTAAAGTTTATTTGTGGGAAAGAGTGACCTGCTGAGGCATCACCCACCTGGCTGCTCTCTGCTGCTCCACCACTCCAGCTGGGCTAGCCAGGGACTCCTGGCTTTGTCCAAGTCACTGGTTTAGGATGCAGCCACAGTGATACTCACCCTACACCATCCACTGCGGGTTCTTGGTTTCCAGCCTCTGTCGATTTTGTTTGAATGGCAGGAATGCTCATGCAGGCTCAGACAGGACCTGTGGCCACTGCGCCATGCACTGGGAGACTCCTTGTTCCAGAAAACTGAGCCACACGCCTGGAAGAAGAGGCTGTACTAGGAGGTGCAGAGATGAGATAAGCCAGGCACCGATTCCTCAAAGGCAGCATTTACCCGTTGTTTTCCCAAAAGGCTGATGACGGAGCAGGATAGCTTTAAAGCATTCTGAAGCTGTTCTGAATAAACAGTGCCAAAGCAGAGGGAGGGATCGCTCCTTCACCCCTCTTGCTGACTTTGGGGCATGGAATATTCCAACTCTCTTTTTCCTCAATGCCTACACAGCCTGGGTGCTGTGCCTTCCTAAGGCACCGCCAGCTGTCCTAGCAGCTCTGGAAGGCAAGGTGCTCAGGGCATCTCCACAGGCTCTCCGGAGGTTTATCCACCTGTCCCTTGTCTCAGGGTTTTCCTTTCCTCAGGTTGTGATAGAAGTTGTCTCAGCAAATGAGGAGAATTCATTGCTACACAACTGAGATCACTTTCCCGTTTGGGTCAGAATGTAGCCCAGAGCTTTTAGATTTCCACTTGCTGTGGCTTCCTGAGCACACTGCTGTGTGTCTGCAGCCATTTATCCAACTCCAGGAGGCAAATCAAGTTAAAATGCTCAGAACAAGTGTTTTTCTGGCTTTTACTCATGACTTATTACGTTGCAGCAGTGAGGCTTTCAAGACAAGAAGGTATTTCTACTCCAGGCTGAAATAACAGGGTTTAGCACAACCAGCAGGTGTCTTGCTGCTCACAGCCTGGGCAATACCTGCTTTTGCTGAGAGTGGAAGCAGACACAACTGTGGCAAAGGGGTGACTTTGATGGCAGAGGGAACCTGTAAATGGGAATCATTTACTTTCAGCCACAATCAGAAGACCTATTTAGAATTTGCACAGCTTCCTATAGGACGGTGTTATTTTCATCCCGCTAAAGTTTAAGGTCGAGCAAAGAGACCTTTGAAAACTCGCTGTCTTAACTAGGTTGAGCCACTGACCACTGGATGCTACTTGCAAATGCATGCATGTACATGTATGTATCTTCTATTGAAGGTTCTCCAGTGTGCCTTTATATTCAGGGCTTTCAGGTCGGATGGCACTAAAAGACACTCAAGTGCTTGAAGAGAGAAGTGGAGGCTCTGACTCAGTGTTTGGGTGGCAGCCTGATCCATCACCCAGATCCTTTCTTCCAAGGAGAAATTTCAAAACAGATGTCATTAAAGTGGTTATTTGTGAGAAAAAAACCTGAAGACTGGAGGGGGNTCAAAGGCACTAGTGAGGGATAAATGAGGTCTTCCATCAGGCACCAGTTTAGATAACCCTTAAAAAGGAGCATTTAAGTCCATGATTTTGCTTTTTCCATCAAAGTTTATATATAAAAAAAATCATCATTTAAGTTTTTAGCTGAAACACTTTAAACTGGAAAGGAGGAGGAGGCACAGCTTCTGATTGCTCTGCTTTTTGGCACCAACACCAAAATCTGCCGTGCTGATGTTTATAATCCCTGACAGTCCTGACAGCCAGACCAAAGCAAAGAACAAAGGCCCGCAGTGGTCAGTGGCCCTCATTCACACAGCAGGCAGAGCTCTGCATGCAGTGGGAATAAACCTCCCAGCTGCCTTTCTCCTCATGGAGACACTGTCCTGCTGCTCCTCCAGCTTCCTGCCTCTGACCTGCTGCAGCTTGTGGTTCCAGTGAAAAAAAACCCCAACAAACTCCCGAAGCACCCAGAGGGTCCCAGATGCTCTGAGCAGCTTCAGCGGGACCTCCACCCAGCCCTCTACCCCGTGAAAAAAGCCCCAACAAACTCCCGAAGCACCCAGAGGGTCCCAGATGCTCTGAGCAGCTTCAGCGGGACCTCCACCCAGCCCTCTACCCAGCAGCTTTATTTGAGCCCAGCCCTGGGCTGCCTCTCAGGCAGGTTGGTCTCTGGTTTTGCTGTCTGGTGAGAGCACAGCCTGTGCTGGCTCTCCTTGTCCCCCCTTGTGGGACAGTGCTGCTCCCTGACACAGATCAATGCTATTGACACTCTTTCATTTTTTGTCGCTCAGGTNTGGGTGGCAGCCTGATCCATCACCCAGATCCTTTCTTCCAAGGAGAAATTTCAAAACAGATGTCATTAAAGTGGTTATTTGTGAGAAAAAAACCTGAAGACTGGAGGGGGGGGAGGAGGGAGGGAGAGAGGAGCAGCAGCAACCATCACCTGAAGGTTCTGTGGGTGGAGATACTGCTGCAGCTCTCCTGTACCCCTTCCACTGTGCAGATGTCAACAGCTGTAAAAAGAGCCCTGGGTGTAGCTCAGGTTTTGCTGTCATCACTGATTCCAGAAGCTACTCTGGAATGCCACCTGCTGGCATTTTTCCTGTTAACTACCCGAGTGATGAGCTGTTGTGTGGTGGCACCCCAAGCCTGGAAGCAAAGAGACAAAGTTGACCTTTTCAGTCCTTCTCAGTGAATGTCCTCCTTGTTTTTTTTTTGGAGAGAGGTTGCCCTGAGGCCCTGTGAAAAGTCCAATTATGTTAGGGGGGGGGACTTGTTATGTGGGACCGGCAAAGGGGATGCCGATGCCAAAAGAAATGATGAGAATGGATGTGGGTGAAAGAAACAAGGAAAAAAGTAAAACGAGAGAGAAAAAGTCTCAAAGGCACTAGTGAGGGATAAATGAGGTCTTCCATCAGGCACCAGTTTAGATAACCCTTAAAAAGGAGCATTTAAGTCCATGATTTTGCTTTTTCCATCAAAGTTTATATATAAAAAAAATCATCATTTAAGTTTTTAGCTGAAACACTTTAAACTGGAAAGGAGGAGGAGGCACAGCTTCTGATTGCTCTGCTTTTTGGCACCAACACCAAAATCTGCCGTGCTGATGTTTATAATCCCTGACAGTCCTGACAGCCAGACCAAAGCAAAGAACAAAGGCCCGCAGTGGTCAGTGGCCCTCATTCACACAGCAGGCAGAGCTCTGCATGCAGTGGGAATAAACCTCCCAGCTNCCCATTACATTATCTATATATCTCCTATATCTATATCTATATCTATATCTATATCTATATCTTACTATAGTCCTCTTCTGTTCTCAGGATGGTCTCACAAGTTTTCTTTCAGTAAGTGCTGTGAATGAAATGGTTTCTCTGAAAATCGTCGCTGTGTTGAATGATGGTGAAATCTTGCTGTCTGTGACTGCCACGAATGAGTAGTTTTGAGCAACAACCTCTAGCCTTATCCAAGACACAAAGATAGATCCCTGTGTAGTTTAGTTGGGAGGCCTTGGCTTCTCACTCATCCTTCTGGAATGGTCTGAGCTCTTCTCCAAGCTTTTATTTTAAGAGAACAGTGAACTTCTGGGTGTAAGTCTGATTCTCACTGATTGGCTGGGAGGACAGAAATGTAACTGAGCAGAACTCTTCTGCTGCTGTGCAGCCAATGGTCTGAGTAAACCATCCTGCACAGATCCTGCTGGCATCTCTGAAAAGCTCACAGTCAGGTGGGGAAGGCTACTGGGACTTTCAGGGGTTTTGTTTGGTTTTACATACTTATTTCCTTTTATGTTGGGCATAGAAGTTGATGTGTAAAAGGTTTATCTGGCATGAGGAGCGGCCTATGGAAGTGAAGCTTCTTCAGTATGGAGTGCTTAGGATGTGAGCACAGCGTAGTGGCTTTTTAATATTTGGAGTTTTATGAAGTGATCATGATGCCTCTTCCCCCAGTAAAGCGGAAATTCTCTTTTTTCAGACACTTTCTGTTGCACGGCACATTGCAGAAAAAAGCTTTCACTCCTCTGCCATATCACCCAGGGCTCTCCTTTCAGGTGAACACTGCCAAGTGACACATGTGTTCCTGCAGAACATTTCCAAGCCTTGGGAGCACACCTCTGGCTCAGCAGCTTTCTCTGATTGGGAAAGTGTAAGAGCCTGAATGAGAGATACAGGGCTCCAGGCAGCTCTTTTAAGGGTGCTGTTTATTTCATAGATTGAAGTTACAGCAGTCATGGGTCGTGGGTAACAGAGCCAAATGCCCATAGCTGTCAGCATCAGCTTACAGGCAAGCCTGAAGTCACTTTAGTTCTGGTTACAATGCATTATATACTTTCTTTACTGAGCATCTTAATACATAATAACCAATCAATACCTTTACATTTACCTACAGCCTATCGCAGCTACTAACTTTACCACATCATGGTTAGTACTATCCTATCATATTGAGTTAGTATGTTATAGTTTAAACTTAAAGTTGTTTTTCTGTTTTCTTGCAGTTGAAAATTCTTAGACCTTTTTTTTTCCCCTACATCTTTCTGTTTGCCTAGGGTTTTCCTGAGATTTATCTTTACTTGGTAAAAACATTTTCTTGTTTGTGGTCAACATATCCTTTACTCTAGCCATAAAACTACCTTCCAACTCATCTTAACCTTTTGTCCAGTAATCACTAACTCAGCAATCCCTAACATTTTTTTTTTATTTTTCTAAATGAAAACCTGCTTCCATCTCTACTTTGCTTTCCAGTTCCACATGCAGAGAGCCTTCTATTAAACCTACATATCTGTGAAACTTTCCTGTCAAACTTTCATCCTTCCCAACAGCAAAGTGCTCTTTTCGTGGGCAGTAAAATACGAGGGGATTTATATCCTCCACTGATATAATGTGAGCCAGCCATGACAGTCCTTCCCTTGTAATGAATGATGGATCTTGCTGTTATTAGTCTGTTCTGCTGCTGTAACAGGTAGGTTTGATCAACACTTGCCACAAAGGATGAACATGTTAGGAAGGATAACACTGGGGTTGTTGAGGTTTGAACCCACTTAAGAAAAACCACCCCACATGGAAGGTATGGACAGTTTCACGTCGGTGGAAAAAAGCCAGAAGAAAAACCCTAAACCTTTGCTGTCTGAGTTTGCACTTTTCAATGTATATTTCCCAGTTTTTGAAAGTAAAATTCCTCTGTTCTGCTTCTCACATTGTTGATGAGCTCTGTGTGGAAGTATCTATGGTCAGAGCAAGCCTTTCAGCAACTGGCACGAGCCCTGATTCTCCTTGATTCGCAGCAGATGAGTTTTTCAAAGTGGGTCTTAGGTCTGCTGGTGTTTTGACACGGGAGCTCGGCAGGGCCATGTGGTAGACAGGCAGATTTATGTAGCCTATAAATAACCTCTTTTGCACTAATAGCCAGTGTCTTAAAAAAAAAATTACTCTGGTGAGAATGATCCTGTGTTTATCTGTAGGACCTGACTCTGTCACTTCTACAAACTTTCAAACAAAATGAGTCATGATACGCCTCAACTTGTGTCTGTGCTTCTAAAGCTGATGAGAGAGGGGTGGGGGCTGACTGGCCAGTCAGCTGTGTCTTGCGCGGCTCACTTTTCATGCCAGTGAGGTGCCTTAGCCTGTGAGACTGCCAGAACCCCTTGCTGATGGCACTTTCACACATTTGGAAGCTGTAATGCAGGGGGAAAGGATTTTGTCCTATTATCCAGAGAGCTGATAGCTCAGCTGGCTTCCCGGGCACGACAGCGAGCTCTCAGTGATGGCACTGCTGAGGCTTTGTGGATTCTGACTGCAGGCAAGCCTCAACAGAATAACCAGATCAAACCTGCTAACACCGTAAGTTTCGCTTAAAAATTAATTAGTGGGAAGGAGGAAAAGGAGGAAGGGCCGACACTGCTTTGATGACTGAACTGCAAAAAGCAGCAGCATGATAACCCTGAAGGGTGTTTGGGCTAAGACAACATAAGGTTTGGAAAAATGTAGAAAATATGTTAAGAGGCGCCTCTCCAATGTGCACAGGGTTTGGACTCTTACTCACTTTTTCTGACACTTGTGGGAGCTCAGTCCTCATCAATCTGCTGCTGATCGTTTTTGAAAGAGGTGGCTGATCACGCTTCTGACCTTTCTGGATGTTTCTGATGTTCTGAGGCTTAGATTGGATCTTAGGAAACATTTCTTCACTGAAAGCATAGCCCAGCCCTGACAGAGCCTGCCCAGAGAAGTGGTGGAGTCGCCATCCCTGGATGTATTTTAAAAGATGTGTAGATGTGGCACTTGGAAACATGGTTTAATGCTGGGTTAACGTTTGGACTCGATGATCTCAGAGGTCTTTTCCAGCCTAAACAATTCTAATATTCTACATTGCCCAAGGAAAGGATTCCAGTCCCCTCAAAGAACAAGCCAAAGGACAAGAGAAGGCATCTCAGGTCCAAAACACAGCTCAGCCCAAATCACCAGCTGCACTGGGGGTAGGTCTTCATCTGCATCTGCAGGAGCAGGGAGGCCTCCAGTGGTGGGTGGCAGGGCCTGGAAACATTTGTGTGCTGAAAAAGGCTTCTGTGAGAAGCTGCATTTCACCTTCTTGAGATGTAAAACCCTTGTGTTCAGCTGGTTTTCCATGGACATGCCTGCTTTCCAGCTTGAAGGAATAAAAACACCTACTGCATGACTCTGGGGAGGCTGCAAAGTGAGGCTTTGGATATATGGGTGTGCATGCACATGTCTTCAGTAATGTGCATTTACTGTAGGCAAAAATTACACCATTGTTTGCAGTTATGGCTTCCTTATTCTTCCTGCTAGAGCTCCCTTTTTTTGTCTTCTGACTTCACCAAAATTCCCACTTTGGCTGGAGTTTTCCCTTGTTGCTGCTATTTTCCATTGTTTCTTTCTTGCCTCGGGCTTAGTTTGTTTCTTCAAAGTTACAGTACAGGAGGTCTCAATGGTTTTGACTAAGTTTAGAAGGGAACTGATGTTTTGCCCTAAATTTCTGTCTGAAACTTTTTTTTTTTTTCAGTATTTGAACTCTTTCCATGTTCTGAAAGGCAGCCTGGAAATTTGTCTGGAAGATGAACATGGAGTAAAGGGTGTGCTTTTTTGCCTTCAGGAAGTAGCCAAATGATTCTGTCGAGTTATAGGTCTGAAAATACTTCTGCCCATCCTCGTGGGAGAGGAGAGGGTAGACATTGGCAGAAAACAGCCTTTGGAAGTGTAATTTCCTCTAAGGGGAAGGGGATGAGAGCAATTGTATGGAATACTGAGAATGAGACGGGAGCAGATGGAGAAGCAAGGATAAGGGATGCGGGAAGGAGGGTGAATGAGGCTCCTGTGAAACAAGAGAATCACTTAAAGGGACTGCTGCCTACAATTTGCCACCACACACAGACGTTTTCCACCTCTGCATTTCTGTGTGGCCAGCCAGGAGCCGTGTAATTTGTTGCCAAAGTCGTTCCCTGCCCCGATTCACGGGAGGTTAACAGCTTCCAAATTGTGCCAGGACCTCAGGTGCTTCGGACCTGCTCGATGTGGAGGTTTTTAGCAGAAATACCAATACTGATGTGAATGGAAACGCCTGGCTGAAGACAAAAGCAGCAGATGAAGGGTTAAAGGAGTGGCATGTATTAATTGCTGCAGAACCACGTCTTGTGTTTCATGCAAATAAAAAAAATAAAAACTGGAGCCTTACAGATAAGGCGACAAGATGATGACCCACAGCAGAGAAACTGTGAAATGCCCACATAAGGGTAACAAAAGACTCAGTTTTGCCTGAAACTCTTGCAGGGTGAGACGGGAGATCATCACATCCACTGCTGAAGGGTATAAAAGATGCATACAAAAATGAGGAAGAGCCCATCCCAGAGATGCAGTGGAGGGGTCGTGTTATCCTGCATGCTTCCTGCTGTACTTGGCTGATCCTAGGCAGATTGATGCATACAGTCCTGTGCATGTGAGTATGTTGCTGGGAGACTGGGAGTGGGTAGGACCAACTTACTGGGTTCTTTTCAATAAAAAGAAATCACCTTCTCGACCTCTAAGGTCTTGCAATGAGTTTTGCTCCACTAATTTCCCACAGTGAGGAGACTGAATGTTCTAGTTCTGCTAATAGTTCATGTAGGAGGTGATATATATCCATATTATGACATTTTATATGAACCCCAGTTGCCTTCAAAAAATACCTAGATAATTAAAATTGCAAAGTTGCTATGTTAAAGGAGTATTCCTACTAAAGTGAGGCTCTCAGCTGCTGTGGCTGGAAGTCATCCGTTTAATCTTCGTGCTGCCCTCTTGTAGGAAAGCTGCTGCCATCCAAATGTTTCTCATTTTCTAAATGCTCAGCCTGAGAGATGCATTGAGTGCTGCCAATTATAGGTGACACTACTGCATTGAAGCATATAAAGTGCCACAAAAAAAGCACCACAAAGAAAACCAGGCCACCCCAGTTACCGCTCAAGCAAGCTTTCTGCATGAGAGGTTCTGGCTGACCTGGATGCTGCAGCTATAAATGAAGGCAGCTCTCTGCTCCCAGAGAAGTAAGAAAAACTTGTGCTCTGACCGCTGTCCAGGTGCTTTTCCTCCCTTCCTGTCTCTGTTCCTGGCCATGCTGGTGGCTGTGTGAGCTCTACAGAGGAGCCACCTCTACCCAGTGAGGGCTTAGAGACAGCTCCACCGCTGTCAGTGCAAGGGGCTGGATTGTGCTTTTCTCATGGAATTGTGGGGAGACAAACAAACAAATGCTTGTGAAGCATTCCCGGGTGATAGTGATGGGGTGTCCAGGAGAATAATATGCCTGTGTTCTTAAAATCAATAAGGAGAGAGAAGTGACACTGAGCAAACAGAGTGCTTAATGAATGCTCTTGGTTTTGTCGTTCCTTCAGTGGTGGAGGAGGACATGGGAGAGTCCTGTGGGCAACAGTAACACCACGGGATTGCATAAAATAACCTTTATGCAATTAAGAAGTTTATAAATCGAAGCTATCCAGCCACATAAGCATGTCTTTGTTCATTGCTGCTCTGCTCTGCTGTTTTCCTCACCTCTTCACAGCCGTCTTGTTTGAAGGGGCGTGTTGTGCAGGTGAGTTTCTGGTTCCCTGTGCCTTCCTGCTGCCACGCTCCTGATCTGATGCTGCGGATGCTGTCTGCCAGACACTGGACACTGCTGCAGGCAGGCTCTTGGGCTGCCTTTGAAGAAGGCAAACTTACGAGTCTTTAACCAGTAAGTGAGAACATCTGGGGATGTTTTTTGTTACTTCTTAGAAGTTCAGTTTAGAGAAAGAACTGCATTGTCTTTTACCCTTTTTCTCTCACAAGAGTTGGCAGGGCTTAGTTTGAGTTACTTAAATGTTTGCAATTATGTCCTTAATCTAGAGTTCAATGAAAAGATTTGGAGATCAGTCAATGATTTTTAGTATGGCAGCTTAAAGTCTGGTTGAAAATACAAGAGTAGTGAGTTCCTTACTCTTCTTGCTCCCTCAATCGTAGGGATATTTCCCTGCTGCCAAAAGGTGGATCTGTTCTGCTCCCCAACAATAAAAATCGGATGATTTTCCTTCTTAAAATACCCAAAGGGGATTGCTAACACAGATCCTCTTCACTGTGTGCCCATCCTAATGTGCACAGCCAAATCCCATCCCTTCTAGCAGCAAGGAAAGGCAAATCCCTGGCATTGAGGGCACCCAGATTAACCCACTGCAGGATTAGGATGCTTGAGCTGTTGTTAGAAGATTAGTATATTTGGTTGTCAACACTTGCTGAACTTGGCCTGAAAATGATTTCCAGAGAGGTCACTGACTCGTGGGTGCCAGTTTGCCCAGCACATTGGGAAAGCCTGGAGTTAAAGCAAGTGGCTGTAAGGATTTAACTGGAGCACTGAGTGTGCAGAATATCTTTAGAATTTAAACCTGGTGGCAGACTGATCATAATATCTGAGCTCCTGCCTTTCTGGGGCTTTGCTTTCTAGAGTTTCCTGCTGATGACAGTGTGTGCCATTAGGTGGGTGAGCTGCCCACAGATGAACTTTTCTCAGTTCCTGCACAGTGCAAAATGAGTTTATTTTGAGGACAGGGCCTCCACAGGGGCACCTCAAGGTAGGAAGCAATTGGCTTCCACTTTCTGTTCTGGGACTCAAACTGCCAGCGCTCATAATGTTTTATTTCAGCTACTAGCAGGAGGGTTCATGTTGAGGGGTTTTTTTTTGAATATGGGATCTTCCTCTTGTCAGCAGGGCATTAATACCAGCACAAAGTCTGCTCGTGCTAGCTCATCACCTTGTAAATGCTTACATGGCTTTCCAGTGCATGGGGGAGTGACAGTGGAGCTGTGGTCCCAGGGCAACCAGTCCTCTGCTGGTGCCTGAGGTGCCCTGCTGCTGGTGGAGCACGTCTTGGTGCTGCAGAGAGTGTTCTTGGGGAGGGATGGGCATGGGAGGTCTCTCCTTCTGGGAAAGCAGCTTTGTTTCCTATTAATTTTCTTCTTCTGTTAAAACAAATGAGGGCTCTAAAGAGTCTAAAGATAGACCCTATAAAGATTTTTGTTAGTACAGGAGCCTGTATTTTCCTCTGTCTATCAGTGGAAAACTGCCCTGATGGTAAAATAACTTAGTTGGGAACAGTTTTTCTCTATCATGAGCCAGATGAACACAAACTTTTATTTGATTCAAACCAACTTGTCTTGAAAAGTACCAACCACTGTCTGTGTCATGGAATTGGTCCCAGTGATTTCATTCAGTGGCATATCTGGATTTCAAGACACATCCTCTTGTAAACATTGATTGTATCATGCTTCTCTTTGTGCATACAAACATTAGCAGCCATTTCTTGTCTGAAAATACTATAACTGCATTTGCCACGCCTCTGACAATATAATTTTATTTCCCCTACAAGCCAGCAAAGATATTCAAACCCATGTTGAAGAATTAAGCCTAGAAGTTCTCTCAGAGAAGATAGACTATAGAAAGGTAGGGCCTTTCCATAAAAGCTTCCTTTTAGTTTAACTCTGGTATCTTCAAGCTATAGCTGTCCTGAGAATTCCTGCTTTTGGGAATGCTGTGCAGCCAAGTGAAGCAAGAGACTTTCAATTTTAATAACTTCATAAGCACTAAGTACATTGCTCTGTATTTTACAAATGTACTTGAGGGGATTTTTGTACAGCTGCATGATAAAATAATTTTGAATATTTTATCCAAGGCCTGTGTTGTGATTTATTCTGAAAAAAACCAAAGCCTCCTGAGACCCAGAATGTGGGCTTTAAGTTTCTGCCTGGATTGCAGAGTGTGGCCAGAGGACAAGGCCACCATCATGGTGCCATTTCTTCCAGTTGCCTCACTGCAACAAGAGATGCATTATGGAATAACCAGCAAGAACATGGGACAGCAAGGCGTGTGGGGGGTGGGATTTTGGTTTTTCCACTTGTCCAATGTTTCCTGCATGCAGAACTTCCCCTTGATTCAGGTCAGCATGGACCTGGCTGACCAGCTGTGTTTAACAGGCTCATATATGATAAAGTGGCCTGTATTCAGTGAAGAACTTCAGGCCACCCTTTTGTTGGATGAAAATGCAATGTCTGACATCATGCTGAGGTCATTTTGACTGTCTGATGAGTAAAGACATAAATATGCCTATACACACTAGATATATATGAGGGCCATAAATAAGATGTGGTCCAGTGTGGAAAAAGGTGCATTTTAGATTTTAACCTACTAGGAGGAGAGGCCATACAGTGTTTGAAATGGTTCTGCTTGTATTTCAACCCATACTTCTTATGGTAGGACACGAAATAGATTGACTCCATAGAGTTGTCAGAAGAGAAAGAAGCTTTATTTACAATTCCAACAGTTTCTTTTAGAACAGTCTGTGTAAAAAGGTCTGTTATTGGTCCATGGCACTGACACTGCTCTCCATTGGCTCAGGAATAGGAAACAACCCCTGGGGACAGTTGTTCTGGCAAAGGGCACACTGTCTACTTAACCTTTTTGGAGAAATGGAGAGAGATGTTTTGAAAAGAGAAACTGTTGGCAGCTTTCCCTTGGGAAAGGAGCCAGCAATGGTTAGCAAGGTAAAATTCTCCCGGGCTCAGAAATATTGAGCCCACAGATGCTTGCTGCAACAAGTGCTTATAAACTTGTGACTTGAAGGCAGTTTCTAGGACATGGGCAGTCACTGTGTACATATCTGGGGGATTCCCAGAGTGAAAAAGGGAGAGAAAAATGCCAGTGCCACTGTGCTGTGAGCTTGGGCCCTTTTCTTCTTCAAGGAATGTGCTATGCTCAAGCAGCTCTTGTTTTTGATCCATGTGTAAAGAACAACATGTTATCTGGCTGATAAATAATCATACTTAAACCATGGGTTTCCACAGCAGAATACCTCCAAAGGGTGGACCCCAGAATGCCTTCAAAGGGTGGACCTCACACCTACACTGATAAATAGACAGCAACAGTGCTGGCTGGATGCCCTGCACTTCCCACGGCTGGCAAATCCATGTTCATATTGGCTTTCCATCCCTATCTCAATGCCCACGGAAGCTCCAGCTGGGTTAATTCCCAGTCCCATCATGTTGTTCCCAATGGGTGAAGATAGGTGCTAGTTAATTCACTGCCTTTATATTTGGCATGGGGCAGTTCCCAGCCACGCTGTCTGCTTGGTAACCACTGTGGCTGCACAAGGTAAAGAACATTTTGATGCGGAAGGATATTTTAATTTGGCTATAGAAGTTTAAATTTGAGAGGAAACAAGCAGAAATATAAAATGAAAGGAGTGGATGTGGGGAGACTGTGGCTCTGTGCAGGCAAAGACTGATCAGCCTGCATGGCTTGCACTGCTTCTGTAGGGTAGGCTTGCACTGAGGGGCAGGAGCCTTTTCTATATCAGAGAACAAAACTTTACTCATGGCCCAATCTCCGTCTGGGGCTATAGGAAGATCTGAAGATCCTCACAGGATCCAGACTATGGATCTGTGTTCTTTATGGTTAGACAGGACCTTAGAGTTCTTTTCCAACCTACTCTGTGGTTCTGTGTTATGATGTCTGGGTGTTCATCTCTGGAAATGTTTAAGGCCAGGCTGGACGGGGCTTTGAGCAACCTGGTCTAGCAGAGGGTGTCCCTGCCCACGGCAGGGGGGTTGTTGGAGCCATATGATCTTTCAGGTCCCTTCCAATTCACACCATTTTAATCTCCATCCTCCCCAAACCCCAAATCCAGTCTGTTTCTCCAGCACCCCCTGCCAGCATCTCCCACTCGGGAGCGCTGAGATTTTGAGGTGCAATATTTTGCATTAAGTGCTCAGTTTCCCTCCTCCTGGCAGGGATGGAGAAGGACAAAGCAGGCAAGACTCCAGAGCATGCAGTCATTAGCTTCTGTCTGCCAACAAGTTGGGAACATGCAATGTTATACGAAATGTCTGGCTGTTATAAAAGGCTTTGGTTAAGTAATCACGTTTCTCTTGCATAAGTGGTTGTTTTTGGGAGCCTTTAGCCAATCGGAGGCTGCAGCAGCACACAGATAGAAAGCATGTCTAACTTCTGTGAGTTTTTATATTTCTTTTAACAATAAGTGATTATTAATCTGCTGAGAGTTGTATGAAACCTCTCTAGATCAAGTCAGGAGGCGGAGACTCCCCAGCGCTGCCTGTAGCTGAACCACAGCTGTAAAACACTGCCATAAAGCCCGTGTGGATCCCTGTGAGTAACGTTTCTGATTCTTCTAATGGGTGTTTGTGAGTGGAGACTGCGGGCAGGAAATGTTGCAGACGTTTATTGCAAGCAGTAAGTTCGAGGGAGGCAGGGAGGTGAGAGACACTAGTGAAACTATTGACCTGTTTAATAAGGCTTTCCTTCCGGACTTCCGCAAGCAAACGTGGGTTTCTCTGAAGCTGTGCAATCAAGGTTCTTCCAAATATGCTAATGAAAAAGAAATGTAATGCTGAAGTCAACTACAGGACTATGGGAGGATAGAGTTTTGGCCTGACAGGGAGATCACAGGACCATCTATTCCCATGTATGGGTAAGGTGGTAGTGAGGAAAAAAGAAAAGAGATGAAGCATCTGAAAGGGCAGGTTCCTGAAATGATGTAGTGTCAAGTCTGTCATTCCAGTTCAAGCACAGCAAAACAGCAGCGACGTTCCCATCACAGGTGGTGGAGTGCAAACCTGGCTGCCTGGATTGGAACTGTTGTTTTAAAGAGAAAAAATGAATCTCAAAACTGGATAGCCTGAAGTGCCCATGCAGGTCTGTAGGCTCATCTCCACGGCCTTTCTTGAAGAGATTTCCTCCTCTGCCAGTCATCAGTTTGTGCCAGAGCAATGCCGTAGGTTGGACAATGTCACTCACAGCCCTACTCTATTTAGAGAGTAAATTTATTTCAGCAGCCCCTCCTGGAGCTCCTGTTTCCAGATTGAAAAGGGCTTTCGTGCTGTGCTGTCGTCTCTCATTTTCTACTGGCAGAAACAAGGAAGAGTTGCCTTTTGCTTTGAAATGCAACGGAGCACTTCTGCTTCTCTTTGTGGAGCATGGCTGCCACCCCTCAGGTCTGGAGCCCGGCCAGGCCAGGGCAGGCTGGGGGTGAGGCACCTGCTGCTGGAAGTCCCTTCTGCTGAGCCGCCCTGCCCTGACCTCCAGGCCCATGGGACACGGCTGCTGAATTCAGGCCAGCGGCAAATGAGGAAGAAGTGGGTCCAAAGGCACATCCACCCGCTGGGAAACGGGGTTAGCGGAGGGGATCAGGGTGCAAATGCGCTGGGCAGGAGCAGCGCCTGGCCTTGGCGGAGCCCTGGCTGCGAGCCCTTGTCACCTGCCGCGGTGCCCGACCCAGCCCCGAGTCAAGGCTCCTCATCTGGGAGCTGAAAGGGGGTTTGATACAGGCCAGATGTAACTTGGAGAAACTGCAGCACAGAGGTGCCTGGCATGAGAAATGCTGCATTAGAATAACACTCTGCATCTTAATTTTAAGTTACTGCCATTTGCTGGTCCTCTTGAGTTTCTCCAGCTTTGCTGTCCCCTTTTCCTTTCTCCTTCCCAACCACCCAGACAGTCCTTTTGATGTTATCTTTTTCTGTCGTGCCGTTTGTGTGATGCAGTGTTTATTTTTCAAAGCCAGAGGAGGACTTTATAACGTTCATGATCACAGAACAGCTTTGCTTTAAAAGCTCATTAGTTGGAGCTTGTCTCCTGGTTGTTGCTTTCGGTGACAGAAAAACACAGATATCCCTGTGTGTTTATTGTGCCTCGCTGACTTTCCCGGTGGGAGGAAATGCTGATATGATAAAGGGCTTGAAGCGAAGTGTTGAGTGCCTCAGTGAATGCTCATTTTCTTGGCTTTTTTAATTGATGGAACAAATGCTGAGCAGGCAGGCGGGGCCTGGAGATTGGAAAGCAAAAGTTTGACAAAATTGTCACTATTGGCCAAAGCCAGCAGGGAAGCGCAGGAAAGTGCAGGGAAATGCAGGAAAAATGCAGGGAAGTGTAGGAAAATGCAGGAAAGTGCAGGGAAATGCAGGGGAAATGCAGGAAAAATGCAGGGAAGTGTAGGAAAATGCAGGAAAGTGCAGGAAAATGCAGGTTTCAGACACCCGGAGCGCGGGTCAGAACCGCCCGGATGGAGGGAAAACCCGGACCATATTCCGGCCAGAGTCTGGATCGGAGTCGGTTGGAGCGAACACCCGGGCCGGATTCCGGCCGGGGTCTGGAATGGAGCTGCCTGGCTGGGGTCCCAGGTCGGGTTTTAGGGTTCTAGGCATCGCCGTCCTCGGGTTCTAAGTGTCACAATTTTGGTGTTCCAGGTCAGGTTGTTTAGGGTTTTAGGCGTTCCCATCCTGGAGTTGTAGGGTTCTGGGTTCTCATGTTCTAGATCGGGTTCTGGTGTTCTAAAGTTCTAGTTCGGGTTCTAGGACTCTAGGGTTCTAGTTCGGGTGTTGGGGTTCAGGTTCAGATGTTGAGGTGAGGTTCAGGTTTGGGTTTGGATTTGGGTGTTGGGGTTTGGATGTCGGGTCATTCGGGTGTCAGGGTTCAGGTTCTAGGATTTGGATTCTAGGGAGCTAGGGTTCTAATTTGGGTTCTAGGCTTCGGGTGTTGGGGCTTGTGTTCAAGTTCAGGTTTGAGTCTGGGTTCTAGAGTTTGTGTCTGGGTTCTTGGACCGGATTTCACCTGGAGTCCAGAATGGAGTCGCCCGGATGGATTCGCAGAAAACAGAATGTACATAACATACGTTATGGTTCTTGCAATGGAGGGTAGCATAGCAGGTGGCTCTCCCCAAGCTTCCCATTTCCATTCTGCAACCTCACAAGATTTCTTCAAATGGAGATGCTCCTAGCCCATGAAAAGGCCTCTTTAGTTCTAATGAAAACTCCACAAATAAAAGTTGGCAGTTAAAATTTCTGAATTTGCAACATTATTTGTGAAACAGACTCTGGGATGTGTGACAAATCCAGGCTTCCTTTAGGATAAGCCAACAATATCTCTAATGTGTTTCAGAGTAAGATGGATGCTCTACATAAGCTGAAGATTTTGGTGATGTTTCTGTCTCTGGCTACTTTCACGGTCATGGTGATAATGAATGCTGGAAATGCCACTGGGACTTTCAAAGGTAATGCAAGCAAATTTTCTTTGTTCAGAGGTGGATTTCATGCTTTATATCGTGCCATGATACAAGGTGGCTTAGATGGGATGGATGTGTTTGCTACCTCATCAACTCTCCAAATTCACCTTGTTCTGTGAAAGGTGGAAGGAGCTGGTGCATCCTCCAGGTGTTACAGCCAAATGCCTGAACCATATCCAGTCCCTTGAAATCCAAGTAAATGTCCCAGTGAAAAACACCAATCGCTTGTTAAAAAAATTTAGAAGTTTAATAAAATAATTATAGGAACAATAATAAAAAATAAAACAATAGAAATTTTGGACAATCAGAGTTAGGAGAATAAAAAGACAATAAAAAACAAAAAGTTACAGACGTCTGGGTGTCCTAAATTCGAATCAGCTAGGAACACACCTTGAAGACAAAGGATGGCCCTCAAAACAATAACCTGCTGCATATTCATACAGTTCATATATGACGCATAAATTCTTTGCAAACTTGAGTTCTTGTCTGGGGTTTTTGTCAGCTTCTCCTTTTATTTTGTTTATGGCTCCATCAAGTCCGGAAGAAGGTGTCATGGTGTTGGTTTTTGCTTGATAAGGAAGCAGTAACTCTTGCTGTTATCTCTGTGCAAAGAATCATTTACTCTTTGTGTTGGTTAGAAAAAAACTATCTCATAGCTTCTATTTTAATATTCTACTATAGCCTAAATTACACTACTTAAAATGATTAATACAACATTACTAAAAAATATTAATACAACATTACTTTCAGACATAACACATATAGTATTCATTTTAATATTTGCGAAAAGCCAATCATATAACATGCATTTTTCACATCCCCACTGGGCCTGGATCTAGGGATGGTTGAAAGGCAGTCCTTGCATACCCTTGTATCCCTGGTGGAAGACGTTCAGGATGCTGCTGTGGGTATGTAGACAACAGTGGTGCTGCGTTTGATCCCTGCCTGGCTGAGTCTGCCAGGAACTGCCATCATGCTATCCTCTGGATTATACAGCTGGTTTTTCTGGTTCTGTGTGAGAGGGAAGGAGCGCTGTGTTCCCAGTATGGGATGGTGATCCCATAATGGATGTCTAAACCAGCTGCAGCACGTGGCTGGTTTGCACCAAGAGCGTGCTCTCACCATCCTTGAACCCTCTGAGGTAGGGAAGAAGACTGAAGGCTGAGCAAAATCCGCAGTCTTTTCCCGTCCTCTGGATGGAATAACACTTTTGCCTGCAATAACGTTCGCAGGTCTGTTCAGGACAACCCCTGGAAACATCTCGGCCAAGTACAGCACTGATTTCACACCAGCTGGCTGGACTTTCCTCATCTGGAATGTCATCTACGCCTGGCAGCTTGCCTGGCTTCTCTACGCCTTGTCAGGGATCTGTCGAAGGTATTTTCCCTATTTACTGTTCACAGTATAAATGAGGAGGGACAGTGACTCATCCCTTTCGGAGTAGCTCGGTCTCTTACCTCCCTTTCAGGGGTTTCTAGCACGAGCAAACCCATTGCCATTTATTTTGACTTGGCATGTTGAAGCTCTGTGGCTGGAGCATCTCTTATGTCCAGCATCCAAAGCTGGGAAGCAGTTTGGAGGTGTACATGAACTCCTCTGAAGTGTGGACAGGTATCAAAGTGTGTAAACTCCTCTGCCACTCCTTGTTTCTAGTGATTTGGGGATCCTGGCAGATTTATCCAGTACCTGCACTTACCCACTGCTAGAGGCTGAGAATCCACAGGGGCAAAATTAATGGATTACAGAGCTAATGTTTTGAGTTTTCTTTCTGTTAGAGATCCAACAACCAGCACTGGGGAGTCTCTTAGTTTGTTGAACTGGACTGGAAAGTTTTCCTGGGGCTATGAGATCAATAACTGTCTGAAAGGGAAAGCCACGGGTATTACTGTATTGTATCAGAGAAGGACACAGAGGAGAAATAGTCTGATTTAAGGCAAAATGTTTCATTCCAATGTAAAATCCCTCCTAGTATAAGGAAAATGAGGCCAGAAAGGTTTGTCTGGGCAATGCAGGCATTGTTTTCCTTTCTCCATACCCACTTTTTCCCAGCAGGAATGAACTTGGATATGTCTTCATGAAGCCAGACTTGCTGCCAATACCATTTTATGTGGCATGGTGTCTGAATAATGGCCTCAATGTTGGATGGCTCTTTCTGTGGGACCGAGAGTAAGTTGTCTTTGTCTATTACAAATACTTTCTAACACTCTTGATAACACTCTTTTTTTCTCTATGTTTTCCTCTGTGTGTGAACACTCAATCACACCCGTAAAACCCTATGCCAGGCTTTGGCAAAATGTAGCCTTCATGAAAGTTTGAGGGTTCTGCATTATGTTGTCATCTTGCCCATGAGACAGATTGGTCATTGAAGTCTAAGATCTCCTCAAAGCTGCTGTTCTACATTTTTACCTCCACAGGTAAGACAGGAGCCATGCCTCTCTCCATTAATGCAGTTAAGCTCCTTGCCTTGGATTGTTTCCATAATGATGGTTACATTAAGGGCTTATGAGAGCACCACTGTCAAGAGGTGAAGAAATCACTTGCAGTCAGGAAAACAAATTCATGATTAACAGAGTGAAGCAGCAACAGCAATATGTCAAAATGAGGGCTGTGTGTGGTGATTACCTTTATTAAAGGCTGATCGGCTTAAAGCCAGGAAAGACCAAACACTAAAGCTACAAATTAGGGCATTGTGACACCACCGAGAAAAATGTGACGTCCATTCTGTGTGTACATGTTCTTTGTCCTAGATACCTCCTCCCAGCCCTGGTGTTCCTGGCAGTCCTCTCCCTTACCACATGTGCCTCCCTGTTTGTTTCCCACCGAGCCTTGAGCATCCATTCCTCATGGTTTGTGAAGGGTCACAAAGCTGAGCTCTGGCTCATCCGCATTCTGGTAGGTGGCTTTTGAGAAGCTGTGCTCTGGGTAGATGGTAAAAAAAACCAAACCTGACCTCTGTGCAGTGCTGGAGGTCCCAGAGTGAAAGGTCTGGTGGCAGAACATAGGAAAGATTTCTGCCCTGCAAAGGAAAGTTCCTCACAACCCTTCTGGAAAGGCATCTACATCTCTTGGCACAAACTGGGAGTGGGCTCTGCTCTTTGCACTTCCTGAAACACCAGCGTAACACACTGCTGGGCTGGATTTCTGGAGCCCCTCAGGTGTCCAAGGCTTCACCATTTCTCTGTGTTGAGGGACTTTTCCTGCAGCTAAGTCCAGAAGTCTGGCTTAACTGCACCAGGGCCGAGGGATCACCAAGTGATGCCTTGGGAAGGGTGACCTGAAACAGAGACTGCACAGAGCTGGAGAATAAAGTAGGGATTTATTGAAAGGCCTCCAGGATATACCTTGGGCGGGACGGGGCCTGACCAGGGCTACACCCAAGGTGGACCAAGAATAGTCACAAAATGCCCGACCGGTCATGAGGTCTTACATTTTTATAAGTTTTGGTCCATTTGCATATTGGGGTTTAATTGTCCAGTGACAGCTCCAGGTTGTGAAGTCCCATCCTTCTTGTTCCTCCCTCCAGCCCAGCCTTGTTTGTGCTTTTGGGGCTGAAAGTTGTCCTTGGTCTCCAGCAGGAAAAGGATTTGTTTTGTGTCCCTACTCAGAGAAGAGGGCTGAGTGACACTGAATGTGAGGCTCAGAGCTGCACCCCTGGGCAGCACGGAATCTGAAAACCACAAAAGCTAAACCTTAAGGCATCACAAGGACGCACAGAGATGACCTGTGTGTCACTCTTGTCCCCTTGCTGGGCTGTGTGGCAGGTGCAGAACGGGCTGGCCCTGTACCTGACATGGACCAGCATCGCCACGCTGCTGAACTTCGCCGTCGTGCTGATCTACAAGTGGAACGTGCCCAGTGAGAAAGCAACCACTGCTTCCCTCAGCATCCTGGCTCTCGGCCTGGTGATATGGTAAGCGACACCAAGGGTCCCCACTGAGCCTCAGAAACCCCTTCCACCCCTCACCACTGTTGACCATCTGTACTAATTCACTCATCACTTGTCCCTCTCCCAACACTGAGTACAAAGGGCTCTGTCATCATTCATGGCAGATGAACTGGGAGTCTGGGCAGAGCTTTTATCCCCTGACCTCAGCAATGCCAATAAAGCACTGTGGGCCAGGAACATGTTTTTGTGACATGCATGAGCCCAGCCTGCCTTAGGTTTACAGGTGAGGGTGTGTATCACACAAACCATACAAAACATGGCTTTATTTTTCCCTAAACTTACCTTAAATAAATAATTTTAAAATAATAATTTTAAAATAATAATTTTTAAATAATATTTTTAAAATAATAGTTTTTTAAATATTATTTTTTTGAATACTAGTAAATTAAGAATTTTGGACTCCTGTCCCACCTGGCCCAAAAAACCCCTCACTGTCTGCCTAATTCCTTTCTTAGGGAATGGAAAAAATAGACAGAGGAAATTCTTACTTTGGTCACTCTTTTTCTTCACAGGTTTTATCTAGAAAACTACTTGCTTGACAAGTACGTCCGCTATAACCTCACAGTCTACCCAGTGGTCATAGCAGCTCTGACTGGCAGCGCCTGCAAGAACAGCTCATTTTCATCCCCACACACCATCGACGTTTTTATAGGTGAATCTTTCTAACTCCTGTAAAAGGAGGCCTGTAAACACTTCACATCCTTCCTCTGTATTGAGGGCAGAGAGGCTTGCCACTTGAAAAGCGTTATTTGTTAAAAGCAGAGCTAGGGATGTATTTGAAGGTATTTAAGGGGAGGAGCAGAGCAGAAATCACCGCCCATGAGCCTTGAGGCTGAACCCAAACCTTGCGTTGTCTCAGGCTCACTTCCCAGTTTGTCCAGCAATCCTCGGTCGCCCACTTGGCTCCTCCAGCAGCTCCATCTGACGTAGGGCAGGCCAAAGGAAAAGCTGGGCTGGGATGAAGCCCTGGACTTCCATTTGCCCTGTACTCTTGGGCATACTGGAGGAGTGCATGAGCTTCTGACCCACAGGGGGCTTCCCAGTGCAAACCCCTGCGCATGCTCCTCTCCTATGCAGAGCTCAGGCTAGCCTTAACAAGTTTTCCTGGGATTATCTGGTTGCTGCCAGCCGCTGTAGCAGAGCTGAGTGTAGTCATCCATGGTAAAAGGGCTTAAGCTGTCCAAATTCTGTACAGTCACAGTCTGGCAGAAGCCGTAGGATTATGAGCAGTTCTGTGCTGGCATGAAAGGGTCTGAGCTGTGTGAACCCTGAATCCTGCTGAAACAGTTTGAGATGCCTATTCCCACCACGGGGTCAGCAGAGGGGAGCATGTTCCCACCCTTCAGCCTTCCCACTGCCACATACCAGTGGCTAAAACTAAATTCTGGACTGGCATCACCACTGGAGCTGCTCCAGTACAGTTCCCTTTGCTGTAAGCGCAGCTGGAACCTGGTCACGTCTGACAGCACCCAGCAGGACTTGGCAAAGCTTGTCTGCCACAGCCATGGGGGCACTGGAGGCTCGTCTCCTGATGGTTGTGGCCACCAGGAATGTGGAGGTGTTCGTGGTCTCTGGCAGGCAGCTCTGTTCCTGCAGTAGGTACATTTCTTACCAGCAAAACTCCATTCTTAGTGGTTCAGCTTGTTTGGCTGGTAGGACGAGAATGTGCTTTTCCCAAACTAGTACATGTTCCTTTATATAGTTCAACTATTCTTGGAGTGTCTTGTTAATGTAATGTATTTTAACTCCTGTGTCCAGGAAGCCTCCCCCTTTTTAGACATTCCTTGACCTGGAAGCATTGGGCAAGTTTCACTGTGTAGCAGTAAAACTCTGCGAGGTACAACTCTGAGGATAATGGATCCTGCACAGGCCATTGTGGGTTTTTTCTCTTCCCCTGAATACCCCTTGTTCTGGGAGCTAAAGTATGACAAGAGGCGCTGTCTTTTTTTATGCTCTAACATGTTCCTGTGGTTTTCCCCCCAGTTGTTCTGCTGTCCCTGGCGTGCTTGATCTTTGTTGTTCGGCTGGGGTTGGTCGCATGGAGACACTGGAAGAGACCACTGGAAGCATCAGAATCCCGAGGTCCTTCAGGCACACTGGCCTGAGACCTCTGGCACGTTGTGGCCCACACTTGAAAGGGATGAAAAAGAATTGGGCATGTGCTGGTCCTTCCTTCCTGTCTCAATTTCCTTGTGCTTTTCTCTCTCATTCTCCATTCCAGGCGCAGATGTCTTGTGCCTGCAAATGTGTCTTGCTCCCACATTCTCTTGGATCAGCTACTCACAACCGTGTCTTGAATTCCTTTGGTTTTGCCCTGGAAAAGTTCAGGGAAAGTTCCTGAGCAGCCCTGTGCACCCCTGTGGTGCCTGGGCTGTGGCTCTCTTCTCCTGCCAGTGCAAGGAGGGCTGCCAGCAGGCACCCAGCAGGCTTGCACACACAGTTCTTGTTCTTTCCTGGGTAGCTCACTTTCTTTGAAGTGCAGATCCAAGTGGACAGTCCCTGGGATTCCAGGGGAGCAGTGGGAGGTCTGTCATTCCCTTGGCCATGGGTGCTGAGCATCCTCAAGGCCTGGTGCTGTCAGCAGATCTCCTGCAGGCAGCCACTGCTCCTTTTCCTGCTCCTCATCAGCGTGACAGGAACAGACACTACAATTTGATCTCTGCCTTTGCAGTGCCAGCTCTGCTGTTTGATATTCACGGGGGCAGGGAGGGTGACTGAAGATTTCTGACACAGCTTTGCCTCTCCCTGAGCTGTGCACAGCTTGGGCTGGCTGGATGTCTCTCACTGGGGGAGGGTTTGTGGCTTCTCTGGAAGGAGGTTAGATGTACAGGTGAGCTGGTACCTGATCTGGGGTGAAGCCTGATGCTTCAAAGGAAGCCTGTTAAAAAAAAAAAAGAAGAAAAATGGAACCGGTAGAGCGAGTTCATCCTGGATCAGTGCTTTCTCATGTGGCTTCACCACTTCTGAGTTGGGATTAGGTAGTCTAAAACTGGATGGACTGAATTTTTGGACCACTGCCTCTCCTTCCTGTGCCTAATCAAGAGTTGGTGGTGCCTCACAGGTGTCTGGAAAGTCTTTGCACCAGGAAGGTGCTTTCAGATGTTGAGCATCTTGCAATACTATTAACAAAACTCAACTCTAAAACAACATGTGCTATTATTTACATTTAGCAAAAACCAAAAGCAGTGTCATGCAATTCCTCTCATCATTCTGGTGTGGGTTGTTTTTTGTTTGTTTGTTTTTAATTTTCAAATAAATCAGCTATTTCTACCACTCTGCCACTAATTCTGTAAATCATGTGAAGCAGCCGTCCTGGCTCCCATCTCACTCACAGCCAGGGTTCCACAGTGACTCTGGTCCCTTGCTGGAATCTCAGGGCTGCTTCCACAGATGATCAGCCTCAGAGGTGAAGAGTTGGAGGATGTAGATTGCTGGCTGTGATTTAAACTCCTTTCTCCAGCACGCTGTTCATTAGGTTTCTATTTTTTAACCTCTGCCTCCCAGGATCCCAGCTAATAAATTCCCAGCAGCCTCTCCATAAGCCGCCTCCTTTAATACAGGGGTATTAAATCCACTGGCGTGGGGATTAAGGGGTCCAAGCAAGGTGAGAAGCTGCTGTGAGGTTGTGCAGCAGTTGATGCACGGGAAGGTTTTGCATCCTCCCCAGCAGGAGCACTGCAAACAGCTCCTGGACCTCGGGCAGCTGCACTGCTTTTCCACAGGACATTAAAAAATGCCTTCAGGAGGTTTCTTGGTGTCTGTGCTGGCCAAATGACCAGAAACTGCCTCAAAAAAAATGCAATTCATTATCTGTGGAGAGTTGGCAGGGCTTTTTGCAAAGGGGAGTCGTGTCTCACGAACCTCTGAAGGGCTCAAAAAGCACAGACAAGGGTGAGCTGTCCCATGTGGCCGCTGGCTTCTACAGAGGCACAAAAGCTGTCACAAAAATCAAAGTCCTTCCACTGGTGACTGAAGCTGGGAGGCAGAGGGGCTGTTTCTCCAGGAAGGGAGGTTGCTGGTGCCAGGTGTCATGGGCTGGATAAAGTGGTCACTGAAAATTAAGGGGTTGCTTCATGATGGACAGTTATTTAGGGTGGTAAAGGAGAAGGTAAACTGAGGAATTGCAAAAAGCTGTCACGGAGCTGAGGGAGGACAGAAGTCATTGCAGGGGTGTACCAAATGATGCCGTGCTTCACCTTGCAAGTGACAGGCTCTTCTTACCTGGCCCCTGCCACTGGGGCACAAGAGTTTGGGGTACTGGCAGCCATCCTCACCCAGACATTTCCCCATCTGGCAGCAGTAGAGGCAAACCATACATCAGGAATGGTTGGAAAGGAGTGAAACTTGGAAAACCCCCCTGCTTCTAAAGCTACTGTGCACCCACATCTCGAGGGCTTTGTGCAGCTCTGCTCCTTGCAGTCCCGGGAGGTTATTAAGGGTTTGGGAAGAGCAATGGCATCAGGGAGTGAGGTGCCTCCCTGCCCATCTTTGCTCCCCAGAGCTGAGGAGCAGCTCAGGGATGTGAGCCCCTTCCCCACGGGCGCCTTGGTGTGGTGGCACAGGGCTGGGGGCTGCTCTTCCCCCTGCCCTCACCTCTCCAAAACCAGCGGCAGGAGAGACTCAAAGGCCCTTTTCTGGTGAGGTGCTGCAGCAGCACCCATTTAATCTTTGCAGACCTCGCTGTGAGAAAGGCCCTGGTGACTGCCCTGAAATGATTATGCTGAGTTACCCTAACCCTCATTTGGCCACCCACAAATAATTTCCTGGTCCCCCAAAACCCTCTCCAAGCCCTCTTTTCCCCATAGCTGGTGCAGACAGAGGTTCCCGCAGCTGTCCCAGCACACAAAGCTCCAGCCAGCTTTGTGAAAAATGGCTTTTCTTGTATCTGCAGCAGGAACAGGAGCCTAAAAATAAACCACCTGCCCCTTTCTCTTTCAGTGGGCAGATGAAAAATAAGTGTGACCCTTCCTCTTCCAAACTTGGGGATAAAGATAGCTTCAAGACTATTTTAAAGGCTTTTTTTTTTTCCCCTGAAATGCCTTTTTTTTTGACTTGTCTTTCCAAAACCACAAGCACGTGATTTTGCCCACAAAAGATTTTTCTTTCGGCAGAGCTCCATTTCAGAAAGCTGGAAGCCTGCCAACATCTTAGCAAAAAATAATCAGTCCAGCCTTTGTTTCCATGAGGGATTATGGGATTTGAGTGAATTTTAGGGGATTTAAAATTTCTTGGAAAGCTGGTTGCCTTAAGAAGCAAGGCCTGATAAAATCAGTTTAGTTTGTGAAAAGGTGGTTCTGAAAATGCTCATGTGCCTTGTAGCCCAGCCTGGGATGTGACCCAAGTCCCCTAGACCCACGGGGCTGGAAGATAGATGGGGCTGGCAAAGGCAGGCATGACGAGCTTCCCAGGACACCAAGGTGTACTTTGCTTTCTGATACAAAAACTGGGTTTACACTTCTCATCCTCTGCAGAGATTCCCTCTGTGGCCAAACAGGGAAATAGGGAAAAGCAGGGTGAACTGTAAAACACCACTGGATAGACAATTTCAGTACTATGCCTGGGGTTGCATGGGGATGCTCCTTCCCCAGTCTGGGGCAGCTTCCAGCTGAGAGTCACCCATCAGTTTATCACATTTTTTTCCATAGGGATGTATTGGTTGGGCTGTATATTTCTGAGGCTGCTGGACTGTTGCTTTGAGTAGAAGTTTCTGTGAAAATCTAATTCAAAAGAATGTTGTATGGGAGAAGCTGTGGGACAAGGGAAATACACATTTGAACCGAGAAAGCAAATGTGTTCATTCAAAAGGAATTCTTTAAAAAAAATGAACTTCTAAGACCCTGGGTCAGGCTCTCATTAAAGCCCACACGGTTTCCAGAGAAAACCAGGCTTCTTTTTTTGCCTTAGGACTCAGCTAGCTCCTGAACAACCCCGGAACACTGCACCCCCTCGTGATGCTCTTGGTTACGGAGCTCAGGCAGAATCCAGGCAGGAGCCTCTCCTGCTGGGCTCCCCAAAAAACAGAGCACCCAGGCAGAGGAGACATTGCGTTACAGCCTAATTTGTTCTTGGCTTAATGCTACCCTCAGGACTAATTACTTTATATGAAAGCATCTGTGAAATGGAATAATAAATAAATAAAGCTGAGCTGAGCCTGCTGGAAAGAAGAGATGTTACTCCACAATGCAAAGCACCAGAAGAGAAAGCAGCATTGCTTTGCTTTTCACCTGCAATTCAGTTTGCAGACCCATCTCCTGGCTGCGTCCAGGGGACAAGGGACACAGTGGGACACAGGGGCTGCTGCTGAGATGTGGGCACAAGTGGCACCAGCCACAAGGGGCCACCACCAGCAGCAGGAAAACGTGGGAGCAGGAAAACCCCTCTCATGTCATCTTGTTGGAGGAGCGCTGGCCTTGGAGAGGAAAGACAAAGAAGGGTGGCTGGAAGCGTGGCACCCCAAGCCCAGCCCTCCATTTCCTTATCTGTGATGCAGAGATGAACGAGACAAACCTCTCTGTGGAGGGCTGTGAAGAACTGCAGATAAAAGCGTGGAACACATAGGAGGATGATTAAAGACAGCAGCTCCCTTTGCTATGCACACAGTCTAAACACGCTGGGCCACCCCAGGCCCTTTGAAAACTGTTAGATGTTTTCCAGCTAAATATTTATTTTATCTGCCGTGACAGCTCCGTGTCGGGAGATCAGCTCACTCCCTCTGTCAAAGGCATCTCAGCAAAGACTTAAGGGACAGGGCAGGACTCATGCATGGGCTGAACATGTGGGAAAAAACGCTGGAGCAGCCCCAGAGCCTGACCCTGCTCCCAGCAGAGCTGGGACACTGCTCTGAACATGCAGTGGCTGTGTGATAGCACCAGGGGCCTTCCCTGCTGGAAAATTTGACTCAAAACCTTTGAAAAGCCACAAAAGAATGCTGTGTTTTCTCCCTCCTCTTTGCGAAGCAAGGGTCTTGAGGACCTTTGGCCATGAAGCTGGTAAAATGTGATGTTTAATCAATTGAGAAGGGGTGTTGCCTGTTCAGGATGGGAGTGCTGGAGGTGACAGTGACATTAGCTGGTAATTTGGCTTCTCTCAACACTGTTCTAGTAGAAACATGAGCTTAAAAAAATAATGGGCATTACTGAAAAGTATGTGGTCCATGGCATATTTTTATCCAAGACAGGGAAAAAATTTTTTTTTATGCCTGTGGTTGCCATTGCTTACCCTGGTGGCAATGTATATTTTGCCACCTATTTCACTGGAGGAGAATAGAGGAATATTTTGCTGTGAAATGGTCTCAGGGCTGAGAGAGGAGCACAGGGATTGAGCAAAGACACCTGAGAGCTGTGTCAGACCAGCTTGGGAGCCAGAGTCTGGGTTTCCTTGTCCTAATGCTTCACCTTAAGCTTGTTAAAAATGGCATGGACAAAACCACCTGAATGCCGTCGTTGTTTTGGGCTGTGGTCCTCCAGGCCAAAAATGCAGCCTCCTGGGAGACCCACTGTGTTTCCCCTTGCTTATGGGGTGCCTTTCCCCCTGCAAATAGGTTTCTGCCCAATCCTACCACCCTTGGCATGAGGAGGCTCCCTCCAGGAGTGGCAATGTGTTTGGTGAGACAAGCCCCATCAGACTGAATCTCATCACAGATGCACTTAGAGAAGACCAGAAGTCGCGAGGAGATTGTGCCAGCCTCTGTGCCAGCAGCGAGGGTGAAGTCGTGGCTTAGGGCTGCCTGTGTCCTCCGCCACTGCTGGAGCAGGGGGAGGTGTTCCATGAGGCATTTTTGTCTGAAAACCACTGCTTGGATGCTTCTGACACCTCCTTGGGAAGGCACCAGCCAGTCTGACTTGGGACACCGTGTTTATGTGTCTCCTCACATTGCCACTCCATCGGGAGCACCACCTCTCCAGCCTGGAGCTTGCCTGACCAAAAGATGGTGAGAAACGACAGCCATGCTGTCTGCGTAACACTAGCCAGAGGAAGGCATCCTACTCAAAACAGCAGGAAGAAAAGCTGCTTAGTGTGGTTTAGTGGGATGGATGGAAAACCAGGAAAACCACACTGTTGTGGCTCCTCAGACAAGAACATCTTGTTCAGCCAAATGCAAAGGTGTTCCTTGAGGACGCTCCTGTGGAGACAAGGAGACGGGGTGATGGCAGCGATGGTGGAGCCAGGCTGGGAAAATGCAGAGGAAGCATTAGAGAATTATCACAGCATTACCACAAAACACAGGCAGGCAGGGGTAGGAATGAGGTCAGGACTTCTGCAGCATCTGATCCTTTTCCCTTTTCTTCCAGCACTGGCAGGGTGTGGAGGAGAGGAATGTGATGCCCCTGCCCATATTCCAGGCTGAGGGCAGGGAGGATCCCTGCCGCCCTTTGGGAAATTTGGTCTCACGGCTGCCACCAGACTGAGGTGTCCCCAAGTGCTGGAGCTGCTCCAGCCTGCACTGGCAGTGGGGACACTGATGCCAGCCAGCAGCTGCTGCCTGATCCTGCAGCAAATCCAGACCCTGCAGAACCAGCCATGGCTGCTTGTGGATTTCTTTGCTCTCTGCAGCAAGTTTTTGAGCGCAGTATCTGTTGCACATTATCAGCTTGGGTGGGGAGAAGCTGAAACAAAGCAAAAAGCCATCCCAAAAATGCTCAGGACACTGCCCTTTGTGCTGCTGAGCTGCCCTGGTGACCTCGCTCAGATGCCGTGTCCATGTCCGTGTGTGGGATGCCGGCCCTGCTCACCACCCCATTTTCTGCCTGGAAACCTCTCCCCGGGGCCTCCCCCGAGGGTATAAACCAGGCAGAGATGCTGAGGAGTTACAAATGTGAGCTTCTTAAGCAGGCAGGGATTGCAGCCCAGGCCCTGGGGTGTGTGCCCCAAGCATCACTTCACAAAGCCTGCCCTAAAACCCGGCCAAGTTTTAATCTGCTCTCTGCATACTGAGGGCAACCTGCACGTAGACATCCACTCCCAGGTGCAGAGAGCCTGCTGCAGTCAGCTGAGATGATTTCAGCTGGCAGGAGGGTGCAGTGAGATGGGTTTTTTTCAATATTCATGAACCTTTATGTGTTTCGTTCTGTTAAATGGGAGGAAGGGAGCAGCACGAGGGCTCACACCAGCCCTCCTGCTACATGAAACTCAAGCTCTTGGGAGGTGAACTTTAGTCCTACCAAAAAGCTCCAGTGTTAAGTTTAAAAATGCTTTGCTCCCACCCACCCAGAGGCTGCAGATGTGTTGCTGAATGGGCAGGCAACAGCTTCAGCAGCTCAGCCAGCCGATGGGGCTGTCCAGTGCCCCAGGGCATGAAAACAGCTCACAGCAGGACTGGGACCCAGGGCTGGCAAAAGGAGAGCCCACATCAGCAAGGCCCTAGAGCATCTCTAGGGTGAGACCCACTTGTGGGGCTTCCCCTGATGTTGCCTTTGATGTGTCGATCAGAGAGGCCCGCGGGGAAAAAGGAGCTTCCATTTCTCGCCCTCTTCCACTGATGCTGTCCAGATGCAGAAGTGGTTGAGCCTCTCGAAAGATGCAAGGCTTGGCACAAAGGGTTGGGCTTCTCCACTGGCCCCAGCAGCCTCCTAAAGGCTATTTCCTCATTACTCATCTCCTCACACCCCTCTATAAACCTCTTGATCTTCAAATGTCTCTCAAAAGGCAAATACACTCGGTGTGAGGCAGGACTGGAGCTGCTGCCTTCCACAGCGTTGGGATGGAGATAGTCAGGGAAATTGCTCCAACTCAGCTGGTGAAACAAGAATCTCTTTTTCCCCTTTCCCTCTTCTGATAGAAAGGCAGCTCCTTTCCTCAGTCGTGATGGGATCTCCTTGTCCCTCAACACTGATGGGTCACAAATCAAAGCAGTGCTGGGTCTTCACCTTCTGGAACAGCGCTTGTTGTGAGCAGCATCTCCAGCAGACATTATCCATGCTCTGCACCAGATCCCAGGACCTGCTCTGGGCTGAACCTGGTGGCTGAGCAAGGCTAAGTGACATCACAGCCTGAAATTCTGATTGTGCTCCCCAGGCTTTGTTTGTTTCTCCTCTGCATGCCCAGCAAATAATTTTTTAAGGGGCCTGGGCATGCCAAGGCTTTAAGTGAGTGCATGGAGAACGTGGTCAACGCAGGAAATATTGGGGGCCTGTTGTTCTGACAGAAACATCTCCCTGTGATCACAGAAACCCTGTGAAAAAGATCTCATTCCCCCATGGGCAGCAGTGATCCGGCTTGAGATGTCTTTAAGGCTGGGCTGATTATTTGGTTACACTGAAATGATTCTGAAATTCGGGAGGGTGGCAGTGCCCCAAATGCCACGTCTGAGAAGAGGCCTGGCTTCTGACTCCTGCAAAGCCAATCTCTTTGCTCCAGCTTTCCCAACCAGGGCGTGCAAAGCAACAAAGAGCGTCTTGAAACCTCTTTGACAGCTTGTCAAAGGAGAGGCTGTGCACACTGAGGGCATCCGTGACACAGAGAACAAACCTCTCTGGGGGATTTGTCCTGCAAAACTGGGTTTCAGGAAAGGCTTGTTGTTGGGTAATGGTTTCTATCCTCACCGTGGGGGTTTGGATAGGCTTCAAAAAGAGCAACAAGTGCAAAAACCGATTGGCTGACTCATAGGTCAGAGGCTTCAAGAGGAGATCCCCACACGCACTTTGCAAAGTAAAACACGGGTGAAAATCAGGCAAGAAAACCTTGAAAAAAACCCTTTTTCCCAGCCAAAGCAGCCCGTCTGTGTCCCTGGGTAGCTGTCTTGCACGGTTAGAAAGCCTCTCCACTTCCATGGCTGTACATAAACACATGCCATATTCCCCATCAGAGGGTGATAAACACACTTTTAATTCTGAGTGTGTTTATCTGTTGGCTGACAAGCGCCGCTTAAGAGCTCGGTTTGCTGACTCCTGAAGAGGCATCCTCCCTCCCCATGCCAGGAGGGTGCTGGAGTGTGCCTGGTGCTCCCCGGGGCCAGACCTGTCACTCAGCCCACCCAGAGCTTCAGCTCCCTGCAGCTCCACAAGCTCTCAAGGGTGCATTTTATTTGATAGTACAACCTGCCTGAGCCTGTGGGAGGGCAGGGCTCCCTGGGGCTGGCACCTGGCTTCTGGAAGGTGTTGGAGTCCAGGGCATGTGGAAAAGCCCCCAGACTGCCCTGAGGGGTCCCACNACTTTGAAAAGAGAAACCCCCTAATTAGGGGGTTGACAGGGTGAAAATCCCGTCAGGAAGGGCTGAAGGAGGAGGCACAAGCACCGTGCTCTCCTACCGTGCTGAAGCTCCCAGGTGGCTTTTGGAAGAGTTTGCCCACAAATCCTCCGCCCCCAAAGGCTGGAGAGGGGTCAAGTCTCCTCCTTCGGCTAAATCCTGCTCAGGGAAAGTTTGGACATCCTCTGCCAGCACTCTGTGATCCCTCTGTGGGGGCAAATCAGCGCAAACCTTCCAGGCAGGGGGAAAACGATCGCTCCTTTCGCTCCATCTGCCCAACCCTCCTCTTCCTCCACGCGTTTCCCGCCGCGTTTCGACACGGCCTGGGGCACCTCCAAACCCCACTGCCCATCCTGCTTTGCCGCAGTGGAAAACATCCCTCGAACGGGAAAATATCCCTTCTCCTCCCACCTGAGGCTGGGAATGCAGCGCGGGAGGAACGGGCTCTGGCTGTACCAGGGATTTCCAGGGAGGGCGTGGAGCACCATCTAGTGAAGGCTAGCGAGGGGACCATCAGCCAGCCTGAGGGCCAGGCGGAATCACAGAATTGTTTGAATGGGAAAAGACTTCTGAGATCACCGACCATTCACCCAGCGCTGCCAACACCAAACCATGTCCCCAAGCGCCACATCAACTTTTTTTTTTCTTTTTTTTTTTAACACTTCCAAGGATAGACCTCTGAGCAGCCTGTTCCAGTGTCTGACCATCCTTTCAGCGGGGGATATTAAGTTTGTAAGACGTGAGTTTCCCTTCAAGAGCCCTTTCTGGCTTTAACTGTAGGTGCTTGCACCCTCAGGTAGGCGCTGAGCAGGATCCTGCTTGTCCTCTCCCAGATTTTTCACAAAGAATATTTGTCTCACTGGCAGAAAGAGTGGAAATTAGAAGGGAGTGCAGCTTCCTGTGGTGCTTCTTTTCCCAGCTTTCTCCTGTCCCTTCTGGAGGGAGCAGGGCAGCTGGAACTTGTTTGCAGACAAGAAACAGAAATGTTGCTTACAGCTGAGCACGGCTGAGCTGGGCATTGCTGCCACAGCTGAGCAGAGCCCTTTGTCAAAGGGCCTGGTTCCCCACAGCTTCATGTGTTTTGACCTCAAATTGGTTTGTTCTGGGAAAGCTTAAAAGCATCCAGACCCTCTTTCCTGGTGCTTTTTTTGTGCGTGTGTGTGTGTGACCTCTCTCTCTCTGTGTGACTTTGGCCTGAGACGTGGAGAGCCAAAACTCCCTCACAAAGGCTGTGAGATGCTGCCAACCTGCCCCTGCAACTGCTGTAAGCAAAACCTCAAGGATAAGTTAACATGGCTTTCTTCTTTTATGGATATGTTTGAAGAGCCCCATTGCAGTCTGGGCTGTAATTAAGTTCCTAGCAAGGAAACTTCAAGATTTACAGTCGCCCTTGATGACAAAATATCTCAGGGGGCTGTCAAGCAGGTGTTTTGGAAAGTGAAAATGCCTTTTGGTGCCAGAGCAGGTGCAGAGGGCAAGCCTGTGACAGCAAATCCCTGCCAACAGCCCTGGCCAGGAGCAGCCTGTCCCGTGATGAGCTGTCCCTTGGGTTGCTGGCTGGGTTTTCTTCCAAAGCTGCTCCTTCAGGGCAGCGCTGCTCTGATGAGGAGCCCATCCTGGTGCCTGTAACTGGGATCTTCCCGGTGGGATGTGTCTCCTGGGGGCAGCCCCTGCTCCGAGCTCTGTTGCCTGACCATGCCTTCCTCACCTAGAGGTGAGGGCCAGCTGCCTTTACGCAGCTCCTGGTCACAGTCCTGCTCTCGCCTCAGGAGGTGGTGCTTGGCCCTGGATCATTCCAACCCCTCAACAGGATCTCCAAGGTTGGATTCAGCTCTGCCTGCTCCTACAAGCGCAAAGTCGCTTCCAATGTCCCCCTCCCCACATCCTGCTTGGCTGAAATCATCCCTGTGAACACTTCCTTGCGAACATACTGNAAGAGTTAATTGGGTCAGAAACCTTTAAAATGACCTTGGACCCTCTGTCCGTGTTCCTGCAGCTGCATTTCTTCAGTGCCCTGAGACTGCTGTAAGGCCTTGAGATAACAAATAGAATAAACACCTTTGGAGACCGAAGCTACAGGTTCTGCTCATCTTTTACACCCTGGTACAGGACTTTGAAAAGCGAAACCCCCTAATTAGGGGGTTGACAGGGTGAAAATCCCGTCAGGAAGGGCTGAAGGAGGAGGCACAAGCACCGTGCTCTCCTACCGTGCTGAAGCTCCCAGGTGGCTTTTGGAAGAGTTTGCCCACAAATCCTCCGCCCCCAAAGGCTGGAGAGGGGTCAAGTCTCCTCCTTCGGCTAAATCCTGCTCAGGGAAAGTTTGGACATCCTCTGCCAGCACTCTGTGATCCCTCTGTGGGGGCAAATCAGCGCAAACCTTCCAGGCAGGGGGAAAACGATCGCTCCTTTCGCTCCATCTGCCCAACCCTCCTCTTCCTCCACGCGTTTCGACACAGCCTGGGGCATCTCCAAACCCCACTGCCCATCCTGCTTTGCCGCAGTGGAAAACATCCCTCGAACGGGAAAATATCCCTTCTCCTCCCACCTGAGGCTGGGAATGCAGCGCGGGAGGAACGGGCTCTGGCTGTACCAGGGATTTCCAGGGAGGACGTGGAGCACCATCTAGTGAAGGCTAGCGAGGGGACCATCAGCCAGCCTGAGGGCCAGGCGGAATCACAGAATTGTTTGAATGGGAAAAGACCTCTGAGATCACCGACCATTCACCCAGCGCTGCCAACACCAAACCATGTCCCCAAGCGCCACATCAACTTTTTTTTTTCTTTTTTTTTTTAACACTTCCAAGGATAGACCTCTGAGCAGCCTGTTCCAGTGTCTGACCATCCTTTCAGCGGGGGATATTAAGTTTGTAAGACGTGAGTTTCCCTTCAAGAGCCCTTTCTGGCTTTAACTGTAGGTGCTTGCACCCTCAGGTAGGCGCTGAGCAGGATCCTGCTTGTCCTCTCCCAGATTTTTCACAAAGAATATTTGTCTCACTGGCAGAAAGAGTGGAAATTAGAAGGGAGTGCAGCTTCCTGTGGTGCTTCTTTTCCCAGCTTTCTCCTGTCCCTTCTGGAGGGAGCAGGGCAGCTGGAACTTGTTTGCAGACAAGAAACAGAAATGTTGCTTACAGCTGAGCACGGCTGAGCTGGGCATTGCTGCCACAGCTGAGCAGAGCCCTTTGTCAAAGGGCCTGGTTCCCCACAGCTTCATGTGTTTTGACCTCAAATTGGTTTGTTCTGGGAAAGCTTAAAAGCATCCAGACCCTCTTTCCTGGTGCTTTTTTTGTGCGTGTGTGTGTGTGACCTCTCTCTCTCTGTGTGACTTTGGCCTGAGACGTGGAGAGCCAAAACTCCCTCACAAAGGCTGTGAGATGCTGCCAACCTGCCCCTGCAACTGCTGTAAGCAAAACCTCAAGGATAAGTTAACATGGCTTTCTTCTTTTATGGATATGTTTGAAGAGCCCCATTGCAGTCTGGGCTGTAATTAAGTTCCTAGCAAGGAAACTTCAAGATTTACAGTCGCCCTTGATGACAAAATATCTCAGGGGGCTGTCAAGCAGATGTTTTGGAAAGTGAAAATGCCTTTTGGTGCCAGAGCAGGTGCAGAGGGCAAGCCTGTGACAGCAAATCCCTGCCAACAGCCCTGGCCAGGAGCAGCCTGTCCCGTGATGAGCTGTCCCTTGGGTTGCTGGCTGGGTTTTCTTCCAAAGCTGCTCCTTCAGGGCAGCGCTGCTCTGATGAGGAGCCCATCCTGGTGCCTGTAACTGGGATCTTCCTGGTGGGATGTGTCTCCTGGGGGCAGCCCCTGCTCCGAGCTCTGTTGCCTGACCATGCCTTCCTCACCTAGAGGTGAGGGCCAGCTGCCTTTACGCAGCTCCTGGTCGCAGTCCTGCTCTCACCTCAGGAGGTGGTGCTTGGCCCTGGATCATTCCAACCCCTCAACAGGATCTCCAAGGTTGGATTCAGCTCTGCCTGCTCCTACAAGCGCAAAGTCGCTTCCAATGTCCCCCTCCCCACATCCTGCTTGGCTGAAATAATCCCAGTGAACACTTCCTTGCGAACATACTGCACTGTTGGAACCCTGGGCACTGAGCATTTGAGGCTTTCTGTGCTGACAGGCACTGACCCCCAAGAAAACACTGCGTTGGACCCGAGGCTGTGGAAAAGGCTTCCAAAACTGAGTGACAGCACTGGGGTTGTGGGTGTGGAGTTTGAATAGAAGTGTGTAATAGCACAGGGTGGAAAACCTAGAGTTCAAGGGTTTAGAATATAGTAATATATATAAAGCAAGATGGAGGATTTAGGGCAGAGTCTAAGTCCTTCTTTTTCACCTTCTTCTTGGGTTTGGGTATCTTGTAATTGGGTAGAAAAATCCACATTGCTGACCACGGGTGGTTGGTTATTGGGTTAGAAGTAAAAATAATTTTGGTGTAATTTCACAATTGGACAGCTTGTCCATAAAAGGCCTTGTAAATAAAGAGATAGAGGCCATTTTTTACTTTGTTAGCTAGAACTCACAGCTTGTGAGACTGCAGCATAGATAAGAATTGATAAACTTCTGAGTCCGAACGCGAAACAACGCCTCCCGATCATTTAATCCCGGCTCTGACAGAACAGAAGACAAAAAGCTACACATCTGCTGGATGTGCAAAACCCTCTAGAGGGAGCCCCGAGCCCAGACATCCCCAGGCAAGGTCCCTCCAGGTCACAAAGACGCTCTGAGCGTGTTCAGATGGATGTTTTGGGGCCGGTTCTTTCGTTGTGTTTGTTTGTTTGTTTCCCTTAAGGCTCCGCACTGCTTGAATGGTGCAATCGGTTGCAGCTGCGGGTTTCCTTGCCCTCTCCGAATATTTCTGCGCGTTCCCATCTCCCCAGGTGCCTCCTCGCCCACCTCCAGACCTGCCCCTCTTCAACCCACCTGAGGAGGGTTGAAATCTCCTCCCATGGTGCTTCCAACAGCGCCGCACTAACAGAGGGTGGGCACTTCACTGCCCTGGCCCCAAAAGGCAGCTCTGGTGGGGAGCATTTTGGGGCAGCAGCCGCCCTCATTGGCATTTACAGCTCTTCACACGGCGGTGCCTGGGAGTCCCCAGGCTCCTGTGCAAGGAGCACGGCGTTGTTTCCCTACGGAAAGTGCCCCGCGGGTCTCAGTGGTGGCTCCATTCCCAGCCCGTGCTGACAGCCAGGGAGCAGGAATGGGCTCCCCACGGCGAGTTGCTGGGAAATGGCCAGGACGGGCCTTTTGTGCCTGCCTGGCAAGGCTGAGCGTGGTGCGAGGGGCACGATGAGCGCTGTGCTTCCAGGCAGAGCCTGCCCTGGACCTGCTCACTCAGCCCAGCGAGGGGTCATGGCGAGCCCCTTCAGCCTCTGTGCAGGACAGGCAGGTCCCACCCGGGTGTTCAGCCTAGAGCAGCTCTCAGTGGTTTCTAGCAGAAGTCTCTAAGCCCTCCCCTGTTTGGTATGGGTGATACAGAGCTCACAAAGGCTTCCTCAGTTGTCCCTGCTGCTTCTTGCATGGGTTTCCCCCTTTGGCAGGTGGGTACATTTAGGAGGTGCTAGATGCGGTGGTATCTCAAGGATTTATGTGTGCGTGTGTACAGTAAAGGCAGGGGCACGGGCAACTGTCACCCTGATGTTTTTAGCTTCTGTTCACAGTTTTCATAGCTCTGGGTTGTTTCTCATGCTCAGGTGTGTAAACACTGGCAAATGTTTTCATAAATCCAAGGTCGTTTTCATTCCTGTTCTTAGAGATATGGACAGCTGATGGACTGTTGTCTTGACCAGTGGGATGGGGAGAGGTGTCAACCTTCTCCCCCAATCCCTGGCCTTTATAGAAATACTATAAAATGGAGTCAGATCTTTTAAAATAAATAGTTCAAGCCTTCTCACCAAAGTGTGTGTGTGTGTCTGTGTGACGAACAACAGGCAATTCCTTCCATTAGTCTCAACGTGTATCCCATGGTCTGGCTGCACATGGAACAGCAAAAGTCACTGGAGCTCCAAAGGTAGCTGTGTCCATCCTGCTGCAGACCTTCCCAAGGAAGCATCCCACCCCTCTGTCCTTCTTCTGCCACTCTGGACCTCCGGGTCATCCATGCCCAGCAGACAGCCTGGCACATCCCTGGGCTGTGCATCCAAGCAGCCCTAGGAGAATTGGGAACAGCAATGGAAGCAGCCCAGGGCCACTGGAGCAGCTGTGATCCCTTGTGCTCCAGCAAGGGTTGCAATGGCTCTCCTCCCTGTCCTCACAGCTCCCTCCTCCTCAGCTGCTCGCAACACCTGAAGTCTCCACTCCTCCATTCTCAGGTCTGGTTTAGCAGTTAGTGAAGGATTTATGCTGTGATAGAACAATCACTGCTGCCTGTAGGAATAAGTCTCATGGATATTAACCATACTGGGATCAGGGCCCTGCTGGTTTGCCTTCTCCAGCCTGGCTGGATCTTCCTTCCTTTCCTGCCCCTTCCTTTATTCATTTATAAGTCCTGTGATGTCCCCAGCAACATCTGATTTCCATCCAGTTGGACAGCAAACTTACATTTTTCTCACGGTCTCTGTGCTCTTGTGCTTTGGGTCTCTGCCAGGCACTTCACATCTTTAACTTGCCTTTTTTTTTTT
>WBMY01013226.1:1206118-1227319 GCA_013397315.1 Donacobius atricapilla | reverse complement strand
ATACATATATATATACATATACACACACACACATATATACACATATATATATACATATACACACACACATATATACATGATAAATTATTCATTACGTAGGTGATAAATAATATATCGCATAGGCAATAAATTATTTATTACACATCCAACAATGATATACAGCCTATGCGATATATGTTATCTCGCATATGCGATAAGTTTCTTATTACATATGTGATAAATTATGTATCACATATGCGGCAAATTATTCTATGTCATGTATTTTTAATATGTCATAAATTAATTATTGTATATGCNGAAAAAAAAAACCTCAGGGATTTAAGCACAGGCCTGCGGTTTCACAAGTGCCCGAGTGTGTTTCCGAGCTGGGGCCTGAGGGAACGGTGTTATCGTATTACCCAGCCTTTCTGGGATTGCCATGGTCTGGTGGGAGCAGCCAGGCAACCCTGGAGATTTCCCGGGGCACTGGGCACATGGCCCACTTGAATTCCCTTCAGTGTTAGCTGGGTTGGTCTCTCAGGACAAAGAAAGCACAAGGAAGCCCGCACTAGAGATATTTTGGTAGCCAAAACTGTGTTGCATGAGTCAAAATCTTGCCTTATTTTCTCTTGCTCACTCTATGGTCTAGGGGTAGGGGACTCACACCTGCATCAGAGCAACAAAAAGGGGTTTTTTGGGGGGCTGTGTATGAGGAGATGTAAAGCTGACCCTGTGGCAAAGGTGTGTTTTCATATAGGTGGGAATTCTTTAACAGGCATCTCTGTGTATGAATTCCCACTGATTGCTGAGACCCTCCCCTCTCTCCCAGCCAAAAAGACACCAGGGTCAGGTCATAGGATTCAGTGCTAAATTTCAGAGATGCTTTCTACAAATAAATGTTTCTCACCATGAGAAAGCAGTAAGGTGATGTACCACGTACACATGGGCACGTGGGAGAGGAAAAAGCCATCTGGGGTCAGCGGGCTGGAGGAGCAGGGGAAGCCCCACACTGAGCAGCCCCTCTTGTACAGGACTCCCCGAAACCTCTGTATTCCTCCTCCTGCCATTTGTGCCACACAGGCACAGCAACCTTCTTTTCAGTGCTACATAACTTACATTGATAATTTCTAGAATAAAACAATTTTGGGGAAAAAACCCCCCAGATTATCAAAATAAAAACGTTTTGAAACAGTTGAAGCATTTAAAAATGTTTCTAAATAACTTTGCTTTTGAAATTATCTTTGCTTTTAAAAATTACTTCAGAACTACTTGAAAATGAGAAGTAAGTTGATTTTCAGGAGTTAAATGATTTGGAAACAGAGTGAAATAACTTTGCTTTGAGTTGTCAGGCACACAACTGCCTGAGCTTAAACAAACAAACAAAAAAAAAATGGAGAGGGAAGGGGTTGCATCCTGAGCCCAAGATGGGAATTGTGGGCTCTTTTCCTGCAGCACCAAAGGGAGAGGAGGAAGAAGAGGCTCTGAGCACCCTAAGTTCTTCTGCAGACAGTGCAAGTCTGAATTTTCACCCAGCCACGGGTGGCTGCTTTCCAGTGCAATAAACCCAGTGGCTGCAAACCCAACTCAATTCCAATCGCCTTTCAAGTGTTTTATCTGCTGTCCTGACATGCATCTTTTATTGCCAGAGCTCTTGTAAAAAATGTTTTGAAGCCTGTCTCGCTGGGCAGATCCCCAGCTGAGTGGTTCAGCAGTTGTGGCAAGGGGGAACACGTGCTCATGAGCCCTCTTAGATCCGTAAGGAGTGGCAGCCTTTCCTCCGGAAATGCTCTTTTTGGGATGGTTTCGGTCTTCAGCAAAGGCAGGAGGAATGGGAGAGTTGCAGATGTGGACATCTCATGGCTGGACAGATCTATTTAAAGTCTGTTAAGATCCAGGAGCAAGAACAAAGTTCATCTTGACCCTGTCTGTCCCTAAAGGAAAGGATGAACATCAATCACGCCCCCTCCGTGGTGAAATGATGGATGGCGTCTGTGATAACTTTTCTTGTGAAAGTCATTTGAAGCATCTCTCCTTTTATTACAGCTGAGATCAGCCCAATGGCTTGAGCTTTAAATACAGTTCTGGAGCAGCCGTGAGACCCTCTCAGGGCCCACCAGCCTGTAAAGGACCATCTTCCTGGGGCCACAGACAGATTTTTAAGTCTCATCTATTATTACACATCTCTTCAATCCTTCCTCAGAGGACACATTTGCCTCAGAGTACTCAAATTTTCCTCCTCCACCTGATGAATTATTTTGGCATTCACAGCCCTATAACATTTTAGTGTTTGGTGGCCTCTGAGTAAGAAGCCACCAGCGCTGCTTTGCAAGTCCTTTCATGCTCTTTACACATATCAGGCTTTCTTGTGCTTGAAGTGTTACTGGGCCTGCCTGGTCTCCAGATGCTTGGGTATATTAATGTGTGTGAAGGTGTTTCCTTACTCAGAGAAGAAAGTGCAGCAAGAAATACCTGTTCTGGCAACCCCTGAGTCCTTCCTGCAGAGCTGTTTGAAGAGATGCCACATGAGGCAGCACCAGACTCCTCCTCTGGTCCTTGTCAGGATTCTCTGTGGTTTTGTCAAGCAGGAAATATTTCAGAAGCATATGAAAATGGTTCCTGAAACTTCAGTGCACACTTGAAGCACGTGATTTTTTTTCCTACCAAATACTTTCCTCAGCCACCTCCTCTTGAAATGCCAGCTAATCCTGTCTTCAGGCAAAGCAACCCCCTCCCGCTGCCTTTTGCAACAGGAGGCAGATCCCTGCCTGCCCTCAGACTTCCCTCTATTACCATAACTCCTTCTCTTCCCATTAAAGCTATTTTCTTTAAATACAGTGGAAAAAAAGCCATTTATTCTTGACTCACCCATCCCTCATGGTCAGCTTTCCCCAGGTTCCCATTCCCAGGTAGTCAGAGACTGCTCCGTGCAGGGCATGGTGGACAGGGGCAAGGGATGTGCTGTGTCCTGCCATGGTGCACCAGGTGCTCCTCAAGGCTTGTCTGAGGCTGCTCAGTGACTTCCCTCAGTGGTGTCACAGCGTCTTTCAGAAACTGCCCAAGGAACTTGGGGTTTGGGGACAAGGCGCTGGTGGCATCGGGCAGGAGGACACCTGGACGCTCTGCCTGCAGGTTTTGTGGGTGTGGAGATAAATACAGGCAGCCTGTTGAGCAATTCACACACGGAGGAATTCATCCCTGGGCATTCACACGGAGTCACCCTGCCATGAGGTGTCACTGTGTGTGTGGTGTATTTATGGCTGCTGTAAACCATTTTCAGAGCCTTGGAAGAAATCATTTCGGGATGCTTCGAGCTGAAGCCTACTTCTCCATGGTGATAATTTCACATTCCTGCTGTGCTCAATGATCCTGCCTTCAAAATTATTCCAGTTTTCAGGCAGAGGCTCCCTGTGTTTCTCCCTGTGATGGGGTGGGCTGAGTGTCTCCTGATGGTGCTGTCAGCTCAGGTAGGAATTTGGAAGCCGTGTTCTGTGCCCAGCCGCGACGCCAACTGAGTGCTGCCCCTTGAGTGAGGTCTCAGCTCGCACTCAGCCCTGCGGGATTAAGGATATCTGTAGTGTTGCAGTGTTCACTGAGAGCTCATGAGAAGATGCAGACGAAGCCTCGAGGAGGTTCCACTCTGCAGCCCCGACTTTGCTTGGCACCAGCAGCTACCTGCCCTAAGTTGGCTCACTTGTCCAGCTGCGAGGACATCGGGCTTTTGCTAACAGACCAAGTCTCCAGGACCCTCAAACCTGCCCAGCCAGGCAGATCTGCACCAGGGATATCTCTGGGAAAGTAAGACAATTCCTCACCTTTGAAGCCCAGTGAGCACCTGGCGTCTCAACCCCAACACTTCTGCTCTTGGAGAGGTGACAGTGTGGGAGCCACCAAAGATCAGCGTCCCCATGTCACACTGACAGAGGCTCACCTGTCAGACCCCTTAGGGGGTGTGGTGGCTGTGGTCTGTCGCCCTGATGTTTTCAGCTTCTCTTCTATTTCACAGTTTCACGGTTTGAGTTTCTTCTCACGCTCTGGTCTGTAAACACCGGCAAATGTTTATTATAACTTCAAGGAAAGTTTTCATTCCTGTTCTTAAAGATATGGACAGCTGACGGACAGTTGTCTTGACCAACAGAATGAGGAGAGGTGTCAACCTTCTCCCCCAGTCCCTGGCCTTTGTAGAAATACTATAAAATGGACTCAGACCTTCTTAAATAAATCAGTTTCAGTTCATGCCTTCTGATCAAAGTGTGAGTGTGTGTCTGTGTGTGTGTGACAAACAGCATCAGTGGTCCAGGCTGGAGGAGCAGCTCCAGAAAGAAACTGTGTGTGATTAGTGCAGCTTGGATGGTCCCAGCTCCTGCCCCCTTCCAGCTTCCTGGAGCTACATTAGCACCCCTGGATTTCCATGTCGTGACTCTGCAGGCGTCTGCAGTGACAGCTGCCAAGCAAGGTGCTAAATGACACGACTAAAGGAATTCACAGCTTGCCCTGGGATTGCCAAATCTCTGCCTTTGACTAGAAGCAGGTAGTGTTTTTTACCAGTGTCACATGCCCAAGGAAAACATCAGCTAGCTCAACATCCCTTCTTGCCCCTCCCTCGCCAGCCTGTGAGGATTTCAGGAGTTTTGGTTCTGATGGAAGCCCAGGAGCACGACTTAAAGCACAGGCCGTGGGATGCTGGGGCTGTGCTTGCAAATGCAGCACTGTGGGGAGGGGGAAGGAGAAGCCAGGCAGCCCAAAGTCAGAGCTCACCCACTGCTGGCGTGGTGGCTGTGCCAGGCTGTGCCGTGCAGCCCCTGCTCAGCCGTGAGCAAACAAACTCAGAGGTCTCCTGCCCCCATGCAAGAGCATCCTGTTCTCTTATGCATGAGCATCCAGTGAGCCCCTGCTTCCACATCCAAAGCAATTTGCACCAGAGTGCTCAGTTCACTTACACGAGCAGCTGAACATCCTGCACTTGAGCATAAAGGGTCATTAACAAGTGTTCTGTGCAGAAGGTGGGCAACCATCACTTCCTAGCACTGAGCTGGAGCAGGAAAAACAAAATTGGTGACTTGGAGGACACAGATGGAAAAAGTGTTGAATTTGAACTGGCCTAATGTTTTTTTCTTGCAGGCACAAGGCCTGACATTTGTAATAGGTGCAAGGGCTGGGGTTTGCAATGGTTCTTTGTTCAGACTGCTGTGGCCTTCCTGGCTAAGTGTTTTGCAGGTATGAGTGTTTGCAATAAGTATTGCATCCAGGTTTTTACAACACTAATTCCTCCATCTTGGTCCTTGGGGACGATGGGTGAAGTCATGACAAATAAATATATTTGGACTTTGATAATGTTGACCCTGTATTCTAGTCTATGGTGTAAGGGGTGGAGTTCATAACAAACAAAAATTTGGCTTGTAATGCTGATAACTGCCAGGCTCTCTGGTCCCCAGGGGCCAGGAGTGAAATTTTAGTGCATATGCACACATTGTTTCAGCATTAACCCCTCAGTCTGGTGTGCAGGAAGCAAGAGAGGAGCTCGAAATTGTTATGTATTAGGATTGTGATGATGTTGAAAGTCAAGTTGGTAATGGATTTGTGTTCAAATGGCATTTAAGGATGGTCTTCTGTCACAGTAGGACACAGACTAGATTGACTCCATACAGTTGTCAGAAGAGAAAGGAGGCTTTATTTACAATCCCAGCAGTTTCTTTTAGAACATGTTGTGTAAAAAGGTCTATTCTTGGTCCATGGCACTGACACTGCTCTCCATTGGTTCAGGAATAGGAAACAACCCCTGGGACAGTTGTTCTGGCAAAGGGAACACTGTTTGCTGAACCTGTGCTGAGAAATGGAGAGAGATGTTTTGAAAAGGGAAACTGTTGGCAGCTTTCCCTTGGGAAAGGAGCTGGCAATGGTTAGCAAGCTAAAATTCAGGCTCAGAAATGTCAAGCCCACAGTCTTCAAGGAGAGGAGTGAGCTGGGCACGAACTGCCGGGGTTACTGCATCCACCCACGGGTTCCAGTGAGCTCACACAGGAGCACCCAACAGGTTCACACAGCAGCAGCTGATGAGTGCTTGTACGAGCACCCTGTTGACTCATGCATGATTCCCCAGACCATGCCTGCCCAGATCATCCCTGTGCCTGGGCAGCACATCCCTGCCCCCGTGGCTGCCTGACCGACTCACCCACGAGAGCCCTTTCTGTCCACGCATGAGCACCCCAGTGAGTCACTCACCAGCACCTGGCTTGCTCACATGTGGGCACCTATTGGAATTCTCACTGAGCCTGGTGTTTTCAGCTCCAGGACGGTTCGGCACACTCTGAGGGTGTCCAGCTCCTCACAGAAAATGACTTACAACATTTTGCGAGACGGGACGGTCTAGTGCATCTTGACAAAGCAAAAAGGTTTTGATAAAAGAAGAAAATAATACAAAACCAAAGGACAAAGCCATTCACAGTGTAGGGACAGGTCCCACACACCTGCTACAACACCCCAAAAATGCGCTGAGAAGCCTCATGACCTTCTTTAAATATTGAATGTTTTAGGTGGGTTTTTTGGCAAGCAGCCCAAATAGAGAACAGCTAAAGAGACCCATCAGTGTTTTTGTCTTGGGAGGGAGCCAATTGTGGTCAGGAGGGCATAGAAACTTCTAGTGTTCTTCCCCTAAAAGGTCCTGAGGTGAAACTGAGACCCTTTTCCTTATGCAGAAAACACCTACCTGGCACAGTGCAACCCAATTAACCAGCGGAGCAGCACCAAGTTAATTTATGCAGTGTCACCCAACCGGTTCGTGCCTGAGCACCCAAAAAGCCCTAGAAAGGCAGAAGGGAAGCTTGTGTTAACTGGTAGGGACAGAAACGGAGCCAGAAGTCGCCAGGTTGAGACTGTTCCACCTGCAGTGCTGCTGAGTTCTGCTCACGCAGCAGCAGGGGCACGTAGGACCAGTCTCTGGGAGCTGCGAAGAGGGAGGCAGGGGCAGGTTTTGTCCTGATGGTGATGCTGAGATTGGTGACGCTGGTCATTGCCTGACTTGCTGTGAAAAGGGTCTCCTACGGCACCGCAGCAGCTTTGGAACCTTTGGGTCCATCCCCTTCTACGTGGTGTTTTTTTACCTCTCTAAGCAGCTCCCAAGATGAGTTTGGTGGCACATTCTGAAAAGCTTTGCCAGCCTCCCTCTGCCCGGACTTCTGCGGGAGTAGAAACTCCAGCTGCAGGCAAATATGTTCTCTAGACAAAAAGCTGTGGGGTGGTTTTTTTTTGGCTGATGACTTTTAATGGCTTTGCAGTGAGCACATCAATAGGGGGTACCCTGCCACCCCCCAGCCACTCAGAAACTGGCCACTGGGCTAAGATCTGAGCCTCAGATACTGGGGTTTCTACCTCACAGGGGCCAGAGCATCACGACTGCGACTGCCTCTGCTGCACAAGCACCTTATGGGGTTGGGTGTTTCGCCTGGAGCTTTCTTGCGCAGCACAGCACGGCCCAGGATCCTCCACCAAGGTAGGGCATGGGTCAGACGGCCACTTTCTTGTCCTCTGCAGGCACAGGAGAGGGTGAAACTGCTGGCTCAGGCAGATGGCCACCCACAGCCAACCATGGCCTCTATTCAGCTGCTTGGGTGTTACTGCAGATGCTACTTATTTGGTTGTCTTTCTGTTCTGCGTTGCATGACCCAGCAAACACAAATAATTGGCCGTTGCGGGGTTGAATGACAAATAATAATCAGGTAAGCACTGGAATATTTGCACAAGAAAGAGACAAAGTAGGTGGTGCCGAGGTTGGAGGCATTAAATCAGTTTAGGAACAAACTCAGCAGAAATCTCCACTTATTCCCTTTCCTTCCACATGGACCTGATTTCCACTGATCTCGGGTAACTCGGGGGAACCCAGCTTAACCTCAGCAAAGCACGCACAGAACTTTACAGGACAAATTTCAAAGCTCACACCTCCAGAACCACGGGGTGCTCATTGCAGACACGGACCCTGCAAGCCAAATCCTTCTTCGGACTTTGCTCCTGGGCAGGGAAAACCAGTTTGGTGTGGTTGAGTCTGTGCGTGTCTCTGCCAGAGTGCCCAGCGGAGCACAGCAAAGCGAGGGCAGGGGGGGATGTGGGTGATGGCCACTCTGAGGTGTTCCCAGCCATCCATCCCTGCCCGGCCATGGATGGAGCTACCTTGCCCTGGCATGGTTGTTTTTGGAACTGCTACTTCAAGGGAAGGTGCACTCGAAGCCACCTTGCAGATGGAGGTTAGCACTGGGAGGATGGGATGGACTCTGCACTCCCCATCCAGCTCAAATCATACTTCCATCTCACATTCGGGGGAGAATTCTTCTCTCACACATCTGCTGCCCACTTGGGATGCCGGAAAAAAAAAANCAACTACCCTGTCCCAGATAGACATGAGCTGGCCACAAGGGCTGAACAACCTCTCACAGCAACTCCTCAGCACCAGGACGGAGCAGGGGCAGGCAGGAGGCTCTGCTTTGCATGGACACCCTGGTATCTGCCAAACACCCCTCCTTATGGCTGAGGTCGAGCAGAGCCAGCAAAAAATTTTTCTCTCCCTCAATCCAGATTTGCAACTGCTCTGCTCCAGGTTTGCCAAGCACCATGGCAGCAAGAGCTGGCAAACCTCTCTCCAAACAAAAGCTCCGTGGGGCTGGGTGAAGCTGAGAAGGGCCCTAAATTAATAAATGTAAAAGTAGAAGAAACCCACACCAGGGCAGTTACTTTAATGGAAATGAGCTGCTCGGTTTTGCCCTTGAAAGTTTATGGCGTTTAAAACAATTGTAAACATGTCAGTGTACTTGGATACGGTTTCTATAGCAGCACAGCAACAGTTAAGGGCTCGCTCCCAAACATACCCCAAAGGACACTAAAAATAGTGTGTCTGTTGGATCAAAATCTGTATACATACCCGGCAAGACATACAGAAACTAGGAGTTTGTGAGCCTGCATTGTTTTGTTTTTTTTTTTTCATTTTTTCCCCTTATTTCCTCCCCTGTTTCTGAAGGGGCTGGAAGGAAGGCGCTGAGCTAAGCAGCAGAATGTGGGGAGAGGTGGCACTCCCCTTTCCAGTCCTTCCCAAGCCGGCAGGATGCCGTGTCCTCTCCCCACCCTGACACAAACAGACCCATCAGCCAGGGCGGGAGGAGATGCCTTCTCCTCCTCCTCCTCCTCCTCCTCTCCCCTGTGCTCTGTCCTCAGGGCTGCCAGCAATGCCTGCGTGCTCCCGGGAGCCAGCGGGGCTGCTGGTTCCCCCTGGCAGCACGGAGGGGCTCAGGGACACAGCAACCACGCTGTCCCCCTCCCTTCCTGCAGAGAGGCTGCCACTCTGCCCATCCCCTGGGTTCTAGGACTCGGGGAAGTTTGCTCCTGCCTTTGAAGCTGTATTAAAGCCAGCTAGGGAAGCTGGATGCTCTGCAAAGCAGGACCCTGCTGGGGCAGAAGTGCCTCTTTCCACATCCAGCCCGGGCACCCGTGTCCATTCCTAGGGGGGCTTTTGCCCACCAGCATCTGCTCTGGCGACCCCAGGCTGCCTTTGCTCATGTGGTTTGGCAGTGGGAAAAAAGCCTTTCTGGGAAAGGAGGGTGTGTGCTCCTCAAGGGGAGCGTTCAGAAACACTGCCGTGGCTGCATGGGGAGGGCCTGCAGTGACAACATCCTTGGGAGTGAGAGTGCAAAAGTCCATTGTGCTCCTAAGGGACCGTGTGATGCGTGTCACAGCAAAAGCCAAGATGTGCAGTGGAGAAACCGGCCAAAATATACAGCACATGCAGCACGACAGAGGCAGCGCTGAGAAATCCAGCTTGCTGCAAAACAAGGGATTTTCAGGGGAAAAGAGAAGCCATGGGCCATCTCCTTCCCAAAGAACAGGGTCTTAACATTACCCTTTTTTCCCCATGCACTTGCACACGCAGGATGTCGTCGTAGGACATGAAAAGAAGATGAGACTCCAAGTATTTTAGAAGGCAAAGAGCATAGAGAAGGCTTTATTGTCTAATTCTTACTACTTTTTATAAGGTGTTCTGATACAGATGTAACGTGATTGGTGAATAGGAATGACACCTCTCTAACCCCATTGGTAAAACTAGAGAAACAGAACTAGAAAGGTAAAACACTGCTTGGAGAAAGATTGTTTGGAAAAAGGATAGTTGTTTATCAAGATTGTTTTGAGAAGAAGCTTTCTTGAGATATTTTTCCCATTGGGAAAAGTTAGCAGCTGCTTGCAGGCTAAAATCTCCTAGACTCAGAAATATCAGGCCCACAGTCAGGAAAATGCCAGTTATAAATGCTGAATGAGGGAACACCTAAAATCCCTTGAAGTGAAACTGTCTCCCATCTTCCTTATTTTCTTGCTCTTTAAAAAAAAGCATCAGTCCTCTCAGGACAAAGCACCAAGGATATAATGGCATCTAAGTGTTCAACTACCCCAAGGCAGTGATGCCATACCCAGTGCATCGTTCCTAAATCCAGCATCCCAGTGATGGTTTCAGGAGGGATGCAGGCACAGAGAACATTACTCCTGTCTCATATCTCGAGCAGCTCTAAAAAACTCATGCTAAAACAATGCTGCTTTTACAATATAGATGTTTTATATTTTTCCTTAATTATAATCAGGTTCCTTCCTATGTTTTGAACACGTTGCACGCCGCAGCAGTAGATGAGTTACGGGTCCCTGTTAATAAAATCTGCACAAGTGGATTTATTGTGAGCATTAGTTTGCGAAATAATACCTTCACAAAGAAACATTGCAGGGAAAGGCTTTGGGACTGTGGTCAGTACTGAGGAAATTGCTTGCTAGCAGGTTGAAATCATCACCCTGTTCAGCTCTCTGAGGATGGTAATTGGTATCTCCCAGGTACGAGTGACAAATGGCATTTAGCATTGCTGCAGCAGCTTTGAGTACAAAGCAATAGCATCTCACCCCTCTCTCTGTTTTTATTCTGCAGAGCTCAAATTCCTCTCTTTTGACAAACGGCACCACTGGAAGTTCTGTCTGTGTTCCCTGAGCAGCATTCCTAGTAAAATGGGAATCACAAGCTAGAAACAGCACAACAAACCATGAGGAAGGAAAACCAAAGCAGCTGCACCATAACACCTTTGCATTTGCCTTTGCGATCTGTCTGGGGGTTTGTGATTTTCCCACATTTCATCCTGGTTTAGGGCAAGCAAAGCACACTGCCAGCAAGGGCAGCGTGGCCACAACAAGGGCCTCAGAGCTGTGGGACAGGGTCCAGCTGCTCTCTGGCCGTGCAGCCCCGTGCTTTGAAGGATGGCTGTGCCACCACGTGTCCTCCTGCCTTTTGCTTTGCCTTTCCAGCTGTCCAATGCCCTGCCTTTGCCATATGACCACCCTCAGCGTGACCTGAATTGCTGTTTGTTTGGGGACAACAGGCACTGGGTCAAAAAAAAAAACCAAACAAACAAACCTTGGGCTGAAGCCTGGTTATGGCATGAGGTACTTGTTTGTGCAACAGAAGGTGGAGCACTGACACAATTCCCAAGGCAACTGGGGAGATGGTGCCGTGGTCTGGTCTTCTTGACTTCACCTGGTCCTTCCCTGCACATCACCCTTGCTCTCCACTTCCACTCTGCCATTGTTCTCAGTGCCAAAGAGGAAAGCTCTCCCCACCCCAAGACATCCAGAGGAAGGTCATGCCTATGGTCAGCCAGGGTTAAACTGCAGTTCTGGCTTCAGTCTTGCATTCTCAACCACCTCCATGCAGGCTATGCCAGAGGAGAGCCCAGACATGCTGTCTCCCAGCTGATTTTACTCATGGGTTATTTAAAGCAGACATTGATAGCTCTGAAGTTGCAGTGGCTGAGAATGGACAACAGTGGCTAATGAAGGTGAATGTCAGGAGTCATCATTGAAGTGATTAGTGTAATTAAACTGGGTTGTGAAATGCCAGTGCAAGCAGCAAAGAAGTCCCTCTGAGGTCTGCTTCACTGGATTGAAAACTAGGTGCTTCCTTTGAATCCCCTGATGCACTATCTGGTTTTCCTTTGGTTTTCCTTTGCATCAGCTCTCCCGTTCTGAGGCAGTTGCTGAGCTCTCCCCTCACGCTGGCAGCTGCTTGTGCTGTAACTATGGACAAACTGGTGCTTTTCTTGTTGTCTTGTGGTCTCACTTCCCAAGCTACACAGCACAGGTGAAAATATCTAGCTGCCTACCTGACGAGGCTGATGTGCAGATTAATTAATATTTCTCAAGCGCCCTGAAATTTGCCAAGTGTTATTGCTACATAACAACTGTTGCTATGTAGTGAAAACTCCTGCCACCAGAACCAGGAGCAGACGCTGCACTTACATTTCCTGGCCTCACAGCGGTTCAAAGCCCAGCTTTGCTACGAGCCTGTACCCCGAAAAAAAATCCTCTTTTTTGCCTCTCTGCTGCTTTGCTCACGTTGCTTCTGCAGTTTTTGTTATTCCCTTTGGTTGGTCGGATGGCACAGGACAAGGCCATCGGTTGCCTCTGTGTGCCCCATGCCAGAGCAACACGAGGGACGGGGTCTGCCAAGGCCAGGGGTGGGCAGCAGCCGGTCCTGGCATGGCTGGGCTGCTGTACCAGGGACAAGTGTCAACACCCAGCCCTGAGAAACTCCTCAGCTCCAGCCGCGGAGGCAGTGAAGCCGGGGTGGATCTGCCAAGTTCTGAGATACCACACCTTAGTGTGTCCGAGTGACTCACGAGGCATTCCACAACCATTTCATTCCTCTTTTGCACAACTAGGGGATGAGGTTTCTGAAAACAACAGGGCTGCCCCTCCACTTCCTATTTTTCCTGCTGGGAAGGCCTTGACCCCGATGGCTGTGCATCTTGGCTTGGTGGGCATCACATTGGTCACTCCTCCCAAGGGGCAGCAGTGCTGCCAGCACTGAGGAAGAGGATGAGCTTGGGTTACACCAGTGGCTTTTGGGCCATCATCAAGCCCCAAAGACAACACATATATTAACAAATCAAGAGTGTTATGGGCGACTTCCCAGTCCTGCGTCCAGCTGGTAACATCCTACTGCTGTCTAAGCCTGCTGCAGCCCCACAGGAGGTAACCCCATCCAAAATGCTGCCTCTGAGTGGTGTCCAGCTCGCACCACTTCCTACCCATGCCTGGCCAGTGCTTGGGTTCACCAGCCTGCTCCAAAGTGGTGCTGAGGCTCTGGAACGGGTTATTTCACTGTCACAGACACAGCCAGGATGTGTCAGGGGCCATTCATCACCAAACCATTAGAGGCCATCTGGTGGTGGTGGGCTTCTGGCAAAGACCACCAGGAGTGGGTTGAATGGTGTTGCATCTTCCTCAGGATTATGCTGGACACAGTGGAGCCCCCAGAGTCGTGGCTGGTGGGCAGGCAGAGCTGAGCACTCGCTAGGAAGGTGGGATGCTGGCTCCTGCCAGCGAGCCTGTGCTTTCACAGCTCTGATTCATTCTGGGCTGCAGCAGGCTGCCGTACCCCGAGCATGCAGGCACCTTCAGAACAGGGCTTTTCCCTCTGCAACACCACAGTGATTTCCTTCAGGACAGCCCGAGGAAAACTGAGGGGCTGAAGGAGGGAGGTTTTCCCGGCTGAAAGGACAAGATCATGCCAAATGAAGTTCAGTGACTGCAAATACAAATTAAAAAGCATTGCCAGGAAATGTTTTGATCCTTCAGGTGAGAGTGAGGGGATCTGATATCAGTCATACTGGTCCAGGAATGAAACATGGCTATGAATATCCAAATACTGACTCCAAAATCCAGTGGGTGCCCTTAAAAGCAAAGAGAAACCCCAAACCATTTGGTAGGATCCCAGAGAAGGGGCAAACAAAACAGGCACTGGCAGGTCTAGAAAAGAAAGATCAAGGGCTGCTGACAGCTCTGTCCCATAGGACCCCTCCGTTGAACGGAGAAAATGAGAGATTTTAAATGCTTGGAACACAACACTGGGAGCTCATTGCCCAACACCTCTGTAGTTGGTAGGAGCCTTTCAGTTCCTTCCCCAAAAATGTTACCCACGTCACCAGTGCTGTCTGAGCCTCCCTTTGGGTGCTGCTGGATCTGCCCAGAAAACACCTGGTGAGCCCAGCCACAGCCAGGCCACTGCGGGACTTGCTGTAGGCATCTCACAACCCTCAAAATGAAGGGTTGAAGGTGGCTATGCCAGCCTGGCCTCGGCGGGACTTTCAACCAGGTCCTGGCTGCAAATCTCCCTGCAGCGACGATCAAACAAGCCTTGCTATGACAGAGCCCATGGTGGCCTCCTTCCCTTGAACTTCTTCCTTGAATTGACAGACTTAAGGCATCCAGAAAACACTGTGTTAATCATATTATTCGAGTGAGAAAGCTGAAGAAGGAGTATTACTCTGTTACCACGCAGCCAGCTCATGTGGCTTAAATCATAGCTACAACAAGCAGGCCTTCTGGCAGATGAGTTCTCAGGCAGAAAGCAGAGGATTTTTTTTCCATGACATGCAGAGGGGGAGAAAAAAAAAAAAAGCCAAAAAAAAAAATATATAGCATTGGCTGCATATACTGAATGCAAGCAAACCCATATATACATCTGTGGCTTTGTGTGTTTTGAAGGGCTCAAAATCTGTTTTGTTTCTTCAACCAACCTATAAACTGGGCCCATCCTGTGGGTGCTGGGAGCACTCACAATGCTGACTATGTGCTGATTTTCTTACTACTTCACCCTCCAGACTGATACAGCAGCTGTAGCGAGCGACGCGTGGTGTTTTCATTTCGCCTCATTAAAGGCATCTGAATGTGCCTTGCTCAAGTAACACCTGCCTCCTCCATTTTTCGGGTTGTGCTGTGGGTTGGGTGAGGGGGTGATGCTGCTATGTCCCCCTCCCTGGGAAAATGCTTGTGTCCTTCCACACAACAGCTTGAGAGATCGTGTTTTTAGAGAAGAACAAAAGAAAAAGAACGGGGGGAGGGGGAAAGATGTTAATTTGGAGACTGGATGTCTGGGAAAGCTGGGATGTGTGTTCACGTGGTCCATGGGAGGGCAGCCGTGATGCTGAGCAGCAGCCAAGCACCTTCTCCCACCTGAGCAGCCCAAGAGATGTACCTGGCAGCTGCCGGTGGAGGTCTTGCTTACTGCAACAAGTAGGGCACAATTGGGGGAGAAATCGCTGCAAATGCTGAACAAACTTTCCCTCTAGATCCGCATTCGAGGACCAGCAATGAAATATATCCCAGAGCCCACGGGGTGCAATCCTGTCCTCAGCGAAGGGACAGCAGGAGGCTTCAAATTCTGCTTAAACCTCCTCTTTAGCAGCTGCATTCAAAGGGAGGCCCTCTGAAAGGACTACAATTTTTTGTTCCACATAGTTAATTAATTAATGAATGTATGCCAGGGGGAGTGACACATGTCCATTCAGGTGGCTGGCTCCTGTGACACTCCAGCAGCATCCTGACTAAACGCTGTGCCGGTCCCGCAGCTCCATCCCTCCCTCCCTCCTCTCTGCCTTTATGAAGTGCCCCTTGATTTTACAGCTCTGCAAATACACTTTGAGAGGATAGATGTTTGCTTATTAACTTAAAGCAAATTACATTTCTAAGAACGGGTGGAAGAACATAATTTAATCGGTGTACACGATCGGCCTGATTGATTGCGGATGATTGCACAGCCACCCCTTTAACTCCGCCCGAGCAGGTGCGAGTGCACACCACCAGGCACGGGAAAGGAAGAATCACCTGCCAGGCTCGGGGTGCTTCAATTTTCCTACGATGATTTGGTGATTAGCCCCCATGAACCCAAGGCTGAGCTTGTGAGGAGTGGAAGGAATTAGCGCTCTCCTTTGGAAAAGCCCAGCACTTGATGATCAGGCCGATGTCTGCGCTCGGGGTGACAGCCTCGTGTCTTGTGTTTGACAGGCTCTGACCTCACATCCACCAGAGCTAAATATTAATTTTCTCAACCCTTCCAAGAAGGAATTCAGCATCGACTTGTAATCTCAAATATTTTCACGCGACTGACTAACGACTTAATCACAGCTCGTGGCACTGAGCCACGCTGATTACCCACGCAGGCAGGAATTGCAGCATGTTGTGGCACCAGCAGCTGCCCAGCACCCTGTCATCATGCTCAGTCCCAGCAGCATCAGTCCCAGTGAAATTTGCTTGGTTTGAATCCCTTGGAATCCTACGGGCTGGATGAGAAAGGTGATGTGAACTGCAGTTTTGTAACCCAGGGCGGCAGCTGGTTTCAAGGGGCATGAGGACACCCCTTGGAGACACAGGTTCTCCCCCAGGAATGAGGGGCCTCTCCAAGGTTTTGTGGAGGACTTGGTGAAGCATCCTGGCAGGCTGAACTTGGCAGCCCAAGTCTGGAAAATGATCCAGGAGATGCACTGAAGAGTTTTAGGCCAGTCATGGTGCTTTAGGGGATGCAGTGTTTCGTAGCATGGCCCTGAGCCCAGCCAAGCCACTCTGGCTGGGGATCATTTTATTTAATAATATAGACAGGGGCAGTGAGGTGTGAATGAACTGTTGCTGTTGGGGCCATATGCAGTTAAGAGCAGCACAGGAACCTGGCCAAGAGCCTTCGCTGTTCCCTCGTCGCTGCAGTGAGATCACAGGACGATACGTGCTCTGATGGGAACATTAGAGGGGACCATGTGTCACTTTATTTTGCATCTGACTCAGAGAGCCTGTTCGACACGAGCACTGGAACAGCGTGTGGCTGTCAGAAAACAGAAAATAGTTGTTTAAATATCAAAGATTATTTCAGAACTCCTGCTCTCTGAGTCGCAGCTCTAAGTTTCAGGGCTGGGAGGGGAAAACGGGTGTGAAATGAGATGGGTCAGCCAAGGCGATGCTCTACCTGCCTACCATTCCTTCTCTAATGAATTATCCGTGGTGCTGGGTCACCTCAGTCCAGCTTGACTCCCCCAAAACGTGGAGTATTTTACATTTCAGCTTCCTGCTGTCTCTCCATGTAGTGGTACAAGCTAATGGTACAAGGGTACATGGCAAGATCAGAGGAAAAAGCAGCCCCCAGGCTTCCTGCCAGCAAGAAGCTGAGTTCTGAAGCCCAATTTTTAGCACCAGCTTCTCCAGACCTCTGGGCATATCACAGAGGACTTTAAGCCATCAGTGGTGATTGCCCTTTTTCCATAGCAAGGGACGTGTGTTAAATATAAGGAAATACTGAAAAGAGTCACCAAAACTCATCTGTTGCCCTTTTTTTTTTTAAGTAAGGAGAGAAAAGCTTTCTGAATTTTTTTTTCTTCTACAAGAGGAATGTTTTGTAATGCTGATTTGTCTCTTAAGCTTCCTCTGAAATGTCTTTGAGAAAGAAATGAACCCTGAGGCAGGATCGAGATGAAAAGGGAACCAAGAGCAGGGCTAAGCCAGGGGGTTGTGCAAAGGATAAATGCTTGCATGGATATAAGAAGGGATTGGGCCAATTCATGAAACAGAAATCCATCATGGAGGGGCTAATTTAGAGTTAAATAAGAGACGGTCCCCCAGCAACGGGACACAAGCCCTGGCCTGGCTGCAGGTGCTCTCCCAGCACAGGGCCAGGCTCAGCACTGGCATCGCTGGCGTCCAGGACTCATCCTTGAGGCAGCTGGGATGAGGCTGCAGCAGGGATGCCAGGATATGGGAAATCTCTCACCATCATTTTGTCTTCTGCAGGAGGGTGGGATGGCCAGGCAAAATGGGGAAAGAGCCTCCCAAGGGGCAAAGTGAGAAACACATCAGATGCCACAGAAGAGCACAGCGTGTGACAGCAACCCGGAGCAGCTCTTGGGAGCTGAAGGGGACCCCGTTCATCACAGAGGGAGGAACTACTTGTTGTGGCAGGACACAAATGCTAGGGGCAAGGCTCTGTATGGTGAATGCCAAGCTCATCCTCTCCCCCCAGGCTTTCCTCAGCATGCTCCATGTCTGCTTCTGCCGGCTGCACCTAATTCCTGCATAGCTTAGTAAAGTGAGCATGGGATGGCAGCGTGAGGCCTTCTGTAATCTGGTCTTAGTGTGCCCCAGGCATAATATTCACCTCTCCACACCCCAGTTTCCCCATGTAAATTGGATAATAATGAGATCTGTTACCACTTCGTGTTTCATCACATGTGTGGCGAGTGACTCATTACATGCAAAGCTCCGAGCACGTCAGGCAGCACGCGGGGGTCAGGCAGCAGCCGCTCATCCCAGCATGGAATTCCAGCTCATTCCAGCTGTCCGTGACTCCAGCAGCTTCCCACCTATCCCTTGNAGCACAGAACCTGAAATACATGAAGGCATCACTTCCCCATCCCATTTCCTTCAACTTTTACCCACCATCTCTGGAAAGGAAGCGCCTGCTCCCTGGCTTGAGGCAAGACTTGTTCTCAGGCAGGACTCAGCAGGTTTTCCATGTCAGAGTTGGAGCCAGGAGCTTCTCCACCCGTGCCCCTGCATTGCTGTCACCTGCCACGTGCCTGGTGTGTGTTCCTTGCTCCCTCGTGCCTGTGTCCCATGGGAACCTCCAGCAGCTGTGGGGAGATAGGGGACACGCTCCTGCTCAGGGGTGAGGGTCTGACTTGCACCACAGCCAAGCATGAGGGGATGCTGGTGCCAGGAGCACAGCAAAGAGAGGATGTTGTGTTTATCTTCTTTTTTTTGCCAGAGTGAGGATTAAATGTGCCAGACCATATTTCTTGTTCAGACCCAGATGTTTATTAATTCTTATCTATATTACAGTCTCACAAACTGTGAGTTTTACAGCACTTCTAGCTAACAAAGTAAAAATGGAGCCCTATCTCTCTCTCTACAAGGCCTTTTAAGGATAAACTGTCCAATTACGAAATGACGCCTAAATTATTTTCACTTTTAACCCAATAACCAACCACCCATGGTCCACAATGTGGGCTTTTCTACCCAGTTACAAAATACCACCCAGACCCATGAAGAGGAAGGTGAAAAAGAAGGACTTAGCCTCTCCCCTAAATCCTCCATCTTGCTTTATATATCATACTATATTCTAAAGCCTTAAACTCTTAAGTTTTGCACCCTGTGATATCACACACGTCTATTCAAACTGCGCACCCATAATCCCAGTGCTGTCACTTAATTTTGAAAGCCTTTTCCATGGCCTCAGGTCAATGCAGTGTTTTCTGGGGGGTCAGTGCCTGTCAGCACAGAAAATCTGAAATTTTCAGTGCCCAGCGTTCCAACAAGGAGACTGAAGCACGATCAGAGGGCTGTAAATACCTGGAAATATGGCAGGGAATAACGAGCTGCCCAGCACGGGGAACAAAGTTACAGCAAATCCAAAGGCAAGCCAATAAACGCTCCGAAGAGAGCTCAGTTTTAACACCGGGCTTTGTTTGCAGCATCCACCAAAAGCTGGGGTGTGGTGAATTTACCATCAGAGCTATTTTTATCTCAGGTGTTTTAAAAGAATAATGCCTTTGAGGGAAAAGCTATTTTTGGGATGTGCAGGGTTACACCAGAGATTATGAGGGATGATCACCCAGACCCCTTTTGTTCCTATAATCTGGGAGCTTCGAGTTATAGCTCTTAATGTCCCCTTAAAAACCCCAGGGCCAGTGAAACCCAGGTTAATGATGGGTAGAGTTTACACAGCCTGGCACCACTAATATTTCTGACCCTGGATGATTCTTCAGCAGTTCATAGCATGATGACTTCGAAAGCATCTCCATTTGTGTGTTGTGCTGTGTTATTTTCTGAATGATGTGGTGGTAAAAACTCCCATTTCCCTTAAAATCTGCTTCTCATCACATATAAGAAAAAAAAATTGGAGACCACATCAAGGCTGTGATTTCTCTTAAGCTGTGGAAAACATAGAGCAAAATAAATTAATGTAGTCTTTCTTTACCTGGCTAGGAGGTTCTTTCAGTTGAAAAACATATATATACACATACATATATGGGCATATATACATACATGCATTTTTTATACATCCATATGTACTTATACATACACACACACGTGCACAAGTGGAATTGAAGAACTGTAGAATGTTGAGGATTTGGAAAGAACCTTAAAGATCATCCAGTTCCAACACCCTACCCTGAGTAGGGACACCTTCCATTAGACCAGGAGGCTCAAGGTCTTGTCCAACCTGGCTTTGAACACTGCCAGGGTTGGGCCATCCACAACCCCCTTGGGCGACCTGTTCCCGTGTCTCACCACCCTCAGACTAAAAAAATTCTTCCTAATATCCAATCTAAATTTCCTCTCTTTCACTTTGTACCCATCACTCTTTGTCCTGTTTCTACAGCTTCTCTGGCTCCTCTGAAGGCTCCCCTTCAAATACTGGAAGGTTGCTATGAGTTTTCCACACCATCTTCTCTTCTCTGGGCTGAACAGCCCCAACTTTCTCAGCCTGTCTTTGTGCGGGAGGTACTNGCGCGGCAGTCGGTGTGAAGGCGGCGGAGCCGGCGGCGTCCCTCGGCTTCCTCTCCCCGGGCTGTGGCTCGCAGCGCCGGAGCTTTGCCGGCCGGAGGCGAGCGCTCGGAGCCTTCCTGCCTTGTCGCCCAGTCGGAGCTATNCTTCTCATGTCGGGGGCACCGGACCTGTACGCAGTATTCCAGAGGGTCTCACAAGAGGGGAATAGAGCGGGAGGGAACCTGCTGGCCACCCTCCGGGTCCCTGCGGGCTTTCAGTGCTGAGCAGCACGCAGGTAAGTGGATGCAAACACCCCTGCACACAGGCACACACCTGAACAAAGGTTCACACCTGCACACAGGGACGCACCTGCACACAGGGACACAGCTGTACAGAGGTGCACACCTGTACACAGGTTCACACCTGCACACAGGTTCACACCTGCGCGCAGGTGCGCGGGCGCCCGGGCGGCTCTCACCGCGGGGCGGGACTACAACTCCCGCCGTGCCCCGGGGCGCAAAGGGGGCGTGGCTCCGTTCGGNAAAATAAATAGGGGAAAAAAAGCAAAAAAGTCGCTCAGTACTCGAGCACCAGAGTTGTGTTGAATTCGGGGGGTGGATTATTTTTTTTTTCCTTCGGAGGCCGCGGTTTATGTGTATTTTTGGGGGTAAGAACGAGCTCTCCCCCGCCAAGTCCATTGATCGCAGCCTCCCGTGCCGGAGCGCGGAATGGGAGCAGCAGGCGGGTGACAACAAAACAAAGGGGGATTTTGTTTGGCTGTTGTTAACCTGAAAGGTTTTGGTGGGAAAGCTCGCTCCTTTTTCTTCGGATTTTTTTTTAAACTTCTACAATAAAGTGATTTCCTTCACATGCACAACAGGGTCTGTGTCTTTGTTCCCCATTGCTACA
>WBMY01013226.1:1149759-1204644 GCA_013397315.1 Donacobius atricapilla | reverse complement strand
TTTTTTTTTTTTCCCCCCACAAAGAAGCAGCCGGATGACCTGTTGATGATACATCTTCAATAGCTTTTTTGTTCCAGGAGGCGCCTGTAGGTTAGTGGAGATGAACAGGCTGCCCGGATCTTCTTTTGCACGTGGTGTTGTGCGGTCTGCGTGGCTTTGTAATGTTTTTAGGCCGACGGTTTCGGAGTGAGTCGTGTAGAGCCCAAGTTCAGACGTCTGCCCCGGGACACTTTGCCCCTTTCCTCTCCAGCACTGTGAAAATTGAGCATTGGCAGCGGGAAGATGAGACTCTCTTGGTGCTGTGCAGGAGGAGTGCCCTAAGTCTTTGAAGTCGTGTGAATCGCCTGGCAGGAAGCTTTAGGAATGCATTTGGGTTGTATGTAGGTTGCTACTGGGTACCTTAAGCTTCAGCATCTCCTGTTTCAAATGAATTAAACATGTAGGAGCACCTACTGTTAACGCTGAGTAAAGGCTTGTAACCCTCATGAATGTTTCCGTTCTTACTAAACACTGGAATGTATTTCTCAACACAGCAGGTCGCCGTGCTGATGTTCGTCTTGGAAATTAACATTTTGAGTAACTAGTAGTATTTCGGTTAAAGAAGAACTTAATATGATACCTCTGCTACACAACCATTTTGTATTTTGGTAGCAATATTGTTTTCTCTTAAGAAACCAGGCGTGGAAAACAGGATCCTTCCACTTCAGCATTTATAGCTAGTGACTGTGGTTGTAGGTACAAAATAGAGGATCATGTGCTTGGAGCCAGTGGGATTTAGAACTCTTAGTCATTTGTGAGGAGCTAATTACAGGTATTTTTTTGATATAAAATAGCTTTTCAGACGGGAGCCCTGGCATACAGGAAAGCGGAAAACCCAAAGCCGTTTGTAGATGCTAATCCATGCCCTGGGCTAAAAAAGGGAGAATGAGGGTGTTTCATGAGAGGTCAGTCGCCTTTAAGTGCATTCTTGTAAGCCAAATTGCACAGTCGATTAGCAATTCCTGCTGGGTGCCAGAAACTGGAGATGCTTGTCGCTGGCTGGTCACTCTGCTGCCTTGCTGGTTAGATTGTAAAAGTTCTGGCTGAACAGCGGGATGAAAAAGTCCGGCTCTTTTACCTCCTAGACATTCATTCCGCAATCTCCAGATTCACAAGCGTGCTGACAAACTGTCAGAGGAAGTGACAGCGAAGACATGGGATAGGAAGTAGGTCGAGCTCTGCTGAATGCTGCTGAGTTTCAGTGGAAAAAAAGCGAGCACGTTTCCATTGTGATCTTGTTTCTGTTTCCTTTCAATCTGCCGGCTGGCAGGGTGCACCAGGAAGTGTCACACTCCCCCTGTAAGTTCCCCAGTCCTACTGAAATTATTATTGCATCTCCAGGCAGGCCCAGATAGTCTACCTGGGTGAAAAGATTCATGGGGAAGAAGGGAAAACAGCAATTTAGTTATGAAAAATTGTCTCAGTTGGGCAAAACTTCAGTGGCTCTGTGCCTCTCGGGAGGCGGTGGGCAGCTTGTGGGATGCGTTTCCCTGGCCCTGTGCTGCTGTAGGCTCTCCAGTGGGTGGTTGGGGCAATAAGGTAGCATCGTAGCACATTTTTTGTGGCCTTAATGTTCTGCAGTGGATGTGGCAATTAGTAGTTAAAAGTGATTGTGTTTCTCGTTTAAAATATTTGAATGTATGTCTTCAAAGGCCTGCCTTTCAAGTTAAAAAAGATGGAAGCTCTTTGTCCTGCTAGAAATCCTCCTGAAACCTTAAAAAAAGGCAAACTCTACCTTGTTTCTGCCTTCTGCTAAAAGCAGTAAAAACTCTTTGACAATAACTTGATTTTCAAAAAAATTACAGTCTTGCACACTGTGAGTATGTTCTTTTATAAGCATCCTGTATTTATATTGGTTTAAAAAGAAACTTTATCTTCAGGTAGGCAGAGGTTCTTGAGTGCTTTGCACGAGTGAGTGCACAGCTTTTGGGTTACCTGGGTGAGCCCTGTGCCGTGGCCTTCCTTTTCTGACCCATGTGACATGATTTGGAGCGCCAAATGTTCCCAGCTGCTCAAAGTGACCTTTCTGGAATAACCCCTGTCGTGATGAGTGATTGTGAAACAGTCGAGTGGAAACTCCACAAAGCTTTGCAGGAAAAAGCTGCTGTGCTGGAGGTGGGTGCTCATCGCTGCCAGTCCTGCTCCAGCAAAGTCTCCTGGCTGGCACGTGAGGTGGCATTTGGGGACCTGGGCTCCAGGGTGAAGGAGTCAGCAGCTGCTTTGGTTGAGGCTGAATGCAGTGCCTGGCTGGGAGTGTTTGGTTAAGGATTGATGGTATCCTCTGTGTCAGGGCAGGACATGAAATAGATTGACTCCATAGAGCTGTCAGAAGGGAAAGAAGCTTTATTTACAATCCCAACAGTTTCTTTTAGAACATGCTGTGTAAAAAGGTCTATTCTTGGTCCATGGCACTGACACTGCTCTCCGTTGGTTCAGGAATAGGAAACAACCCCTGGGGACAGTTGTTCTGGCAAAGGGAACACTGTTTGCTGAGCCTGTGCTGAGACACGGAGAGAGATGTTTTGAAAAGAGAAACTGTTGGCAGCTTTCCCATGGAAAAGGAAAGGAGCCAGCAATGGTTAGCAAGCTGAAATTCAGGCTCAGAAATATCAAACCTACATCCTCTGGAGCCTGCCATGCAGGAGCACGGCCCAGTTCATGAACAGGTAATAAAAGTTAATCTGCTGACCTTGGTTTTAATCCATGCTGCTGGATTTAATCACAGTGACTTGAATGCCACCCATGGTACTTTATGTAAATGCTGAATTTTGGGCTTGAACCTCGGGCTGGAGAGCAGAGTGGACTGAACCTTGCAGTGAATTTCTGGCTGTGGTTTCAGGATTGGGAGTCTCCTATAATTTTACTCTTCTAATTAAAGCTATATTGCAGTTTTTAGATTAGGAGCGGTCAAAACCTCTTACCCTGGTCCAGTAATTACATTCCTGTCAGGGAGAGGATTTGTTCAATTCACACTCACTTTCCTTGTTCACCTGTATATGTTGCAGAAGGCTTGGGATATGTGTCAAACTTGGCTCAAAACACTCTTGGTCTGCCCTGATGTTGACTAGACAGCGATGCCAACCACATGTTTTTCTGTGCCAGCCCTGTTTGTAGAAGTTAATTGCATAAATGTGTTTTTAGAAGGCAGAAAAGCATTACTTGTAAGAAGTTGTTTTTTTTTTAGTAGTACAGAGATATTTGGGGCAGGGAGATGCAGGTCTGGCTAAATCAGGGTGTGTGTGTGTGAACAGCAAGGAAGATATTGAAAGGTTATAGCTAAAAAGGTCCAAACCAGAAACCATCTCTGGAATATTTTTTTTTTGTTATTATTAAGGGTTGTTGATAATATGAATAGCTACTAGATAATGATATTTTGTGGATTGACTGGGGTTTTGGGTGAATGAAGGATATAAATGTGTAGGTACTTGCAGGGTAGTTTGTTGGAGCTAGGACTTGAAGATACAAAACAGCAAACAAACAAAAAAACCAAAACAAACAAATTTAAAAAACCCCACCAAAAACTCAAAGCAACCGAAACCCAGAAAAATAATAAAACACAAATCCCTGCCTAGCCAGAATTTTCTTTTAAGTAGACCACCATCAATGGTTTTTTTTCCTTCCATTGCCAATTGATTCATTTGTCTGGATGTACTTAACTGCTTGTATTTCAAGTTTGTAATGTTTCTGTAACTATATAACCCTTTGGGTTTCATTACAAATGCTTGAAAATACTCTTTTCTGAGCTGGAGTACCTGTTTTCCGTACTTTATGGACAAGGTGGGGACTAAAGGTTGAATTTAACACAACATTTGACTAGTCACACAGTTGGGCATGGGGTTCCACATGTTTGTAGTTCCTTTCCTTGTGTCGAGATCATGCCCTTCCGAGGGCTGCAGGTCTGCCCCAAAGTGCCCCTTTCTCTGTTCCCAGATCCTTCTGCTTTTAGCACCCTAGCAGTATTAAACAGCAAGGACTTGACTTTTAAAATCATACAGGCTCGAGTACGGCATCTCTATTTTCTTTGTCCTAAGACAAATTGTTCGTGTTAAATGATACAAGTGGTCCCTGAAGAATTTCCACCAAGAAATCTCGAGGCTCCTCTTCTCTTTAAGTGTTAATATATACGCTGAGGTTTTTGTCTCACGCTACTTTGATATCTTTTCCACTTACGTGAAGCAGTCGTAGTTCCATACTATATTTTTACAAGAAAAATTGTCTTAATCATGATTTAACACACATTTCAACAGGGAAACTAAGCAGTGATCCTTATGTCAGATCATGGCGCTGAACTGTTTATTTGATATGAGGTTAGGGGTAAAAACACACAATTCATCATATATGGAGGCTTACTAGAAGTAATTTACTTACTTTTAAAGAACTTGCTGTGCATTTTGCTTTCTTAATGCACCTCTTGGGATAAACTGGTGTATTCTAAAGATGTCATTTCTGTCATTTCCCATTAATTTTTTTTTCTTTGTTTGGCTTGGTTTACTTTTTTCCGGAGCCATTCCAAATATGCTGATTGCTCAACGTGGAAGAAAATAAATGCAGGTAGATATTTGAGTTGCTGTGTTTAGATTGCTGCTGCGCTTTTAAGGTTAGCAGAAGATGCCTTTGAATTTCTGTGCTGCAGTGCATGAGAGTGAAGTGGATTCAACCCTTGCTAATATTGGGGATAAGGTATGTGCTCCACCTTGGATTTGGATCTGACTCCTTTTTGCCGGGCAGCTGCCACCTTTTGAATTTAGGAACATGCTACAAAATCTTCTGATAGAAACTGGGAGAGTTCCTCCTGTGTAGGAAACCAGAGTAGTTGACTTAATATTTGAGAAGCCAGAGTTGTGGACTGTTCAGTCAATACAGTTTTCATCCTCACAATCCAGCTTTCCTGGTAATTAGGTTTCAGATTTAGGATGCTGCTTTCAGCGGTCCCCAGAAAACTCTTATCATGCCCTCAAGTGTCATGAGCACCTTGTCTGTGCACTTGAATAGTTACAAGGAAAGAATATAATAGCCCAGCTGTAAAACAAGTCACTGTGGTAACACCTCATTTCAGCACCTGCTTGTTGTGGGGGTATTTATTTAATGTACTTTCAATAAAGAGCTGGGAGAGAACCAGCCCAAATAGCCTGAAACTTAGAGACACTCGGTCAAAAACTGCTTTTTAACAGGGCAAAGGTGTAACACTTCTTCAGTAGGTAGTGCAGAGAACCAGAGGACCCACGAGCAGACACTTAATGTTTCATTTGTTCTTTTTCTCATGTGATAACGTTGAGGCAAATTCGTGATGGTTGTGCTGACACTTCAGATAAACACTGCTCCAATCTGCTGTCCTTGTGCCTCTTAAAGTTAAAAGATTGTGTTTTAATATACATACATACATATATAGATATATATACATATCATATATATTTATAACTGCACTTCATACCCTTGGATTAGCAGACCAAGCCTTAGACAAATTGCATTGTAATGCATATTAGTCTGAAGACAGGTGATCACCCCTTTGTGCTTTGATGACTTTCATGGCCAAGTCATCATCTCTTAATTCCTGTGGTCGGTGGATCCATCATACCAGGTCCTTGTTGTTCTTTTTTTTTTTTTTTTTTTTCTTTTAAAGTAATAAGGTAATTGCTATGCTGCTGGTAGCCCACATCAATTGTTTTAGTATTTATTAGGTGCTGCATTTGGTGGATGTGAAATATCATTCCAGTTGAGCTTTCCCTTTTGGGGCAGCGTGAGCTGTTGCCTGTTGGGTGAGGTTTCTGTAAACTGCTCAAGGTGGTTCCTGAGGGCTGGAGTGTACCGTGGTGAAAGTAACAGCTGGGTGAGGTTTTTTTCTCTTGTCTTTTTTAAAAGAGGTGATGTATTACTTTATTAAGGCTGTCAGCCACCTGCTGAAGTTGAGGAACTCAACTTGATCGTGCAGGCAAATAAATGCACAAACAGCTTTTATTTTTATCCTTTTTTTTCCTTGCACGTGTGTATATTTATGCAGTCAGTACTGTGGCCGGTATTTTAGCTTTGTCAGAGGGTTTCTGAGCAGCAGATGTGAACTTGGAGTAGTTTATTGTACCCCTCTCTGCTGGCTGAGAAAGATCAGGGTGCTGTAGTAGAAAGTGTAGGCTTAGAAAAACCATTTGTGACTCAGATACAGCAACTACTTTCGAATTCCTATGCCGATATATAAATAGGCTATTTAATTTTTTCCTCACTGATATTAGCATTCATATAGCATTCTTCTGATAAATGCATAGACAGCAAGAGAAACCTCTGCCTCAAGAGGGGAAGTGTTACAAGAATTTTTACTGTCTTTCCCTTACTCCCCCAACTTTGAAAAGTGACAGTGTATAAACAGGAGCAGAGAGAGGAGCCTGATCCAAAAGGTGAGGGAAGAGTTAATGCTTACTTTAAAGCCAAGAGAGACCAGTCATAGGGAGAAGTGAACATTATCATGTTAATAATCACCTGTCTGGTGTCTTCCAGTCCCTGAAGTCCACAATACCAAGTATTGTAGACATTCTGCTATTATTTTACAGGTGCTAATGAGGAGGAGCAATCAGATTTATCTGGCTGCATTATATGTTTCAGAGCCTCAATCACCAAGAAATAACAGCTTTAAAGGTTCAGATAGTGCTTGGCTGACACGTAGAGTGAGATGGCATGAGAAGTTTCTTGCCTCACTTCGGGCTAGTGTCAAGTGTAGCATTTCCCATTTCCTCTTCTCTTGCTGCTCCAGTTTCCCGAGGCTGCGACTGAGACGTAACAAAGCTGGAACTGTGCTCCACTCTCCTGTTCAACTGGGAAAGAGCGCAGGATACAGGAGATGGCAGGGAGAGGAACCTGTGTGCTGAGATGGTGCATGATGTCTCCAAATCCCCAGGTGGATGTTAGGCTTGTCTCTTGGTTTTTTGTCCTTATTTTAAGGAAGGTAAGGAGCTCACAGGTGTGTTGATGTTTAATTTGTTAATGTTTGGAGGCTGCTACAGAAATGCAAATAAGTATTCAGTTACTAATCAAACCTTGCTCTGCTTTGAGGCATGTGAACTAATGAAGTACCAACAAATGGAAAGGGGGTGGAAAAAATGATAGTGCAGCGTGAGTTCCCTGAGTTCAGGCTTCCCATTTTTCTTCTCCTTTCACTGTGTCAGATGTTTGGAAGTGTCAGCATGACTGAGGACCAGGTAGAGAGCTTGTGTGAGGCACAAGCCTGATGCTGAGCAGGAAAGCAGAGTGTTTTGGAACGTGGGGAGGTGTAACATCTGTTTGTACCCTTTTGTCACAAGTGGAACGGATTATAGGATGACAAATAGTTATTCTTTGCCAGTGAGCATGGGTTCCAGTCAGCATTGCACAAAGCATGCCAATTAGATTTAATATAAATGCTCCCCCAGAAAGACCACCTTGATTTAATTTTTCTTCAGATGCATGAAGTAGAAACAAACTGAGGCTCTCTGTTTGTTCTTTAAAGACTAAGTACTGTATTTCTAGCTCTTGGCAGACATTGTCCACAAGTACTTCATGTTCCATTGGGCTCATGCCAAATTTAATGTACCATGTGTACTGAAAGCATCAAAACCAGACTTACTTTAATTTTAGATTTTACAGTTACTGTTATTGATTTTTTTTAGAGCTGTTCCATCCAATCTGCTATCATAATTTTTCTTCCTGCAAGGGTTTGGGGAGGAACCATGACAGCTTTTATTTGTGCGGCTGGGGACTGTTCATGTCAGTGAGAGCTGTAGATCAGACACCTCTGCAGTGGCCAGACTCTCCATTTGTAGAAGCTAAATCAGCACACTGCATTATTTGTGAACTGTTTTCTTCAGTACTGACTGATACGTTGTCACTGAGGACAGTGTTAAAAGCAGAGTCTGTCAACTGTCTTTCAAGCAACTTGATTTTTATAAAATCCCGAGACAGGAAGTTGAACATACCAAAAATTGTGAACTTTGATTTTTCAGCACTTCGATGCTGTATGAACAGAAAGAAGCCTGACAGAAAGACCTTGGACTGCAAAGAGACAAAAAAGGGAAGAGGTAGGGGAGAGAAGCAGAGCACAAGTAGGAGTTACGGTAGGTAGACAAAGAGAGGAAGGAAATAACTGAGGGACAGAATAGGATAAAACTGAAAGAAACTGCCAACCAGTATGGGCTGGAGCATTTGTAATGCTACAGTCCTCAGTTCTGCTGATCCCTGCCTGACAGCTGTGTCTGCTGGCCTCAAATTTTGCCTGTTCATCTTTTATTTTCAACCCTCAAGGCCAAGTAGCTGTGCATAAGCATGGCTTCTGGCCAGGTGGCTCATGGCACTGGAACAGGATTCCCCTCCATTGTGTTGATGTGGAGCAGCATGGCATTTGCTGAAGCCTGGGTTTTCCCTTTCTCTCCTCGTGCTGAGGCTGCTTTTATTAAATGGCAGTCTGCTCTGGTTTCTGCTTTGCAACTTTGACAGCTCTAGCAGAGGGTCTCAGTGCTTCAGAGACCTACATCGAAGAAAAGGAAGTCTCTCTTGATAGAGAGAGACTTAAAATTGCAATGAATTCTCTATTCCCTGCTAAAAATAGCCATTGCAGTTAAAGTATGTGGGAATTCCAAGTTAGTCTGTATCGTAAACTTAGCCATGGCAATTGGTGGTTTTTCTTGGGCCTCACTCTTAGGCTGAAACAAGGTTTTAAGTCAGGTGTCTAGTTCTCTGCCATAGTTTATATTTCAGACTTCACTCCATCTCAGAGATGCTGATTAGTCGTTGGGAATGTTACTTAAGCTTTGACAATCTTCAGATGTTATCTCACAATCTTCAGAGGCTGTATTTTGTGACCTACACCTGTCTTTTCATTCCACTGCACGTACTGGGGTCTCTGCTGGGGCCTGTTCAGTTTCTGCAGGTTATCTTTGCCAGGCAGTGTCAGAAGATGCTTTCCCAGCATGCAGCCAAGTGACGAGTTCAGAAGAACTGTTGGTGGAAGAGTTTTCCAACTGGACCATAAACTGTGTTAATGTTGGTATATCCCAGGGTTTTTTTTTATTGTAGCATTTTATATTGGAGGTACCTTGCATTAATGTGAGCAGACCAAGTACTGCCCTGTGAAGGGCACTATAGAAGGGAACTATAGGTTGTTCCAAGTGTGTTTTTGTAACTGAGACAAAATTTTAATTTTTTTCATTGCTTGCTGTTACTGTGCTGCTTTTCAAGCTAAATTTTTACGACATCCTTCATATAAGCTTAGTTTTAACTCTGTATACATGCTAATAAGATTATTGCTGTACTAAGCAGTCTTTTACTGATGAATATAGCTTCTGTTAGTTAAAAGAACAAAATAAGTTGAATAGAAGAGTAAGTATACAGAAAACAAAATTAGCTCCAGTTAAAAATGGGAGTTAAGTTCCCTTGTTTTTCAAGATTTAACACAGCTTTTAAGTACTGCTCAGAAATAAATTCCTATTCCCCATTATCTCACTATTAATTAGTCCATGCATTTAGAAATACTTCATTTTACTGTTTTTCTGGTAATGAACACAGTCATGTGCAAGGTGGTCCCAACTCTTTGTTCCTGTCACCTGTTCAGGTGCACTCGGCGCTGAATAAATCCAGTGGAGAAACAGTTTGGAGCGTGGCTCTGTGGAAATCATGGTTGTGCAGAACCTTCTGCCCTGTAGCTGGTGGGCCACAGGCAGGCCTGCTGCTTTTGCAGGCAGCAGTGCTTTATGCCACCTTAAAGTTGTTTAACTGCAGAATGTGATCCTGTTACAGGCCAACAACTGAGTTCAGGCATTCCTGCAGCCATGCCAATAGGTGACAGATAACAGCTCTGTGATGCAGGGCTTCTGTCTTTGCATGCCAAGCTCATATGTGCTGGTGGCCAGGTTTGTCAATGAGGGCAACTTTGGAGTTCATCTGGTCCAGCTCCCCTTACTCTAAGGAGTTTGAAGTTAAAGCCGGCCCTTTCATCCCTTTGTTTTGCGTGGTTTTGAGTAACACACAGCCAGGGTGTCTGCTGACAGTGCTTGTCTAATGCTTACCTGCAGCTGGCAGTCTGTAAATGTGAAACTTTGACTTACCCAGTGCAATTCTAGAGCATATTCTTAAATGTCGGTAAATCCTGAGCGTACCAACTGGCAACTGAATTCCCTCAAAAATGTTGAAGAACCGAGCATTTGAGCTGCCCTGCGCTAGGAGTACTGACTGGAGACAAGGCTGTATGCTGTGTTCAAAGGCACATTTATTCCACACTGAGCCACCCTCCAGGAAACCATTCTGTGTAGTGGCTGTGTGTCACAGGTGGATCTCCTACCTGTCCCTCTGCCAGCTGGCAGTTCTCAATTGCTGATGTGGATGGGGCTTAACCATCTGGTCTCACTCTGGCTTTCTCTCACAGTGTTGAAAATCGTTGTCCTGTCTGCACTAGCAGCTAACTCATCTCAGCTCCTTGTTGACAGCCAGCATCATCACCAGGTCCCCTTCCCTCTGCGCGTGAGGCTTTTGGTTATGTATCGTAAATCCAAGTGGAAGCGCGGTTACAATCTCGAGGGGCTCGCACACGGTGAGTTTGCATCTGCACAGTTCTACGAGAGCCAGCTTTTTTACTTGCACCTGAACTACTTTTTCAGATTTTTTCACCTAGAGAGTTTGATAACTACCTGTGGAGTTCCTTTCATATAGAGCTTTTATTTACCTCTGGAAGATTTTGATTGAGATAAGCTGCTAAAAGTACAAGTGTAGAACAATACAAATGACTTCCATTGTCTTGCTCTATCTATCTGTAAAGGTATTTGTTCTCTAATCACGATTTTTTTTTAAGTAAGTGGAAGGGAATGCTTTAAGTAGTTCATTGGATAGTATCTCTGAACAGAACCACAGCTTTTATAAAATCCAGATTATTATATTAGTGACACACCTTCTAAACTGTGCCAAATTTACTTTCTCTTGCCCTAATGTTGGATTTCTACCTAAGGTTATTTCCAGAGGCTCTGATACAATATTTACTGCCTGATGGGAGTGATGCCTTCTCCATCTCATCTCCCTGGACTTTGCACACACACAGCTCCTCCTCCCCAGATCTGAGCAATGCCATCCTCAGCCTGTCTTTACTCTAGACCTGCTGACCAGAGTTTTTCCATGAGCTGAGTTTTCTCACTAACTCAAAAGAAACAAACTAATTGTGGGAGTTTCCTAGGAGGTTCAGGGAGCCGTGCCTTATGTTTTCTTATTAGACTGACTATATAGCCTTCTGATGTGGTAGGCTTAAAATTCTTGCGTTGCTTTCTGTAGCTTTGCCCTGTGAATGTATCTGTGGCTTGTCCTTTTTCCTTAGCCCTCTGGTTTGAGGTCAAGAGCTATTGCCTCCTCTCAGTATTGCTTGAACCAAACTAGTAATGTGGTGTTGTGAGAACATCACCTTTACCTTGCTTAGACCAGTTTTCAAGTGGAGTTAATGTTAGTGAGATTGAGAGTACAACCTCAAGCACAAAGGGTGTGATTAACAGTGAGAGAAGTTTCGGGATATAACTTTGAAAGTGCTTGTAGTTTTATTTTACATCTCAGGGGATTGGAGCAAATAGGCACGAGATGCTAATCATAATAATGTTTTTCATGATCAAAGCCATCAGTACTTCAATGGCTGCTATTTCTGTTTCAACTGCCAAAGTCCTGAAACTAGTTATGAGCAGTCAGTATTGGTGGTTAACAGCCTTGAAATATTTTAGGTATGGGAAATACCACTTCATTATTCAACATGAGTTTGCTGATTTGAATTCATGCTGCATATTTATTTTAGTTTCTGATCAGCCCAGCATTGCACTGCGCCTCTTGGTTCTCTGTCAAGTTTCTATCATGAGTGAATTCTTCATCCAAAACTCCTTAAACTCTGCAAGTGTGTTTCAAGGGGAAGCTCAAGAAGTAGTGCAGTATGGTCTAGACCTTTAAAAGTAATGTGGGTATTACAGCTTTGTTTTATAAACCTGAGAGTCTTGCTGGAAAATGCATTAGGAAGAAGTTTCTACCTAATGAAACATGGTGGTCAGAGAGGACTTGCTGTATTCAGGTACTTGTACATAAGCCAAAAACATTTGGAAAAACTCTGGGAAGAGCTGTGAAACGGTGTTGAAGCTGGAGGGTACCTGGCATTTAAGTGCTTCACAGAAACAGTACACAACTTAAATGCTATACCTGACAGTGAACATTGTCTTTGACCGCAGTATAATTATTTTGAAGGTCTGGGGCTTATCCAGAATCAGAGTGGTGAATTAAATTACATGTCCAGCCAAGATTTGCTCTAGCACAGTCTTGCATGGGTAGGCTGATAATGATCTTGCTTATGCTGCTGAATTCAGTTGCCTTCAGTGCAGCTGAATCCTTACTTACACCTGCATAATTGGGCTCAAGTATCAGGTTTGGTGAAGTGACCTGGTAGATGAAAAAACAGAATACAGGAACATTGGGAAGGTTTAATCTAGTAATAAAAAGAGAGAGAGAACTAAGTCTGCTGCTTTGTTACTGTGCCAGGAAATAATCCTTCCTCGCTGACCAGTACCTTAGCTGTTCCAGCCATGGCATGATGTAGTTTTATTTTTTTAACAATGGCTTTATTTAGATTATCCTTTTAACTAATGGTTTTGGCACGCTTTAAAAAGACACTTAAGGAAGAGTATCTTGTTGCAGAATTCCAATCTGGGCTAAACTTACAGGCTGCAAGTATTTTTACTTTTTAAAATTTAATTAGAGACTCTTCATTTGTGACACTAAAAACCATCTTTGAAGCGTGTTGAGTTTGCAGGCAGTTACCTGAAAGGCTGAAATACTGTCAAAGGATTCAGTCTTCTGTATGCTGGAGCTGGTTTAGATTTACTCTGTGCATTTGTGGTCGAAAAGAGATTTTATGTTGGTTTCAATTAACAAGAAAGCTTTTCTTATGATCTTTGATTTCAGTTGGCTGCCACTTCACTGGGAGTTTTGACTATAATATTTCAATGCCCCTTTCTGTTAGACCTTCTGTTATCTTTGCTTAACTTTTGTATTCTGGGCCTTTTTTTTTNNNTTTTTTTTTTTTTTTGCCAGTAAAGATAAATCTTGCTGCTTCAGTGTTTAGAATCGTAGTGGTATTGCTTTGGGGGTAAGAATTGCAGCCTTTTTTTTAAATATAGTTTTTATGGTTTAGGTAGACTTCTATATTAAAAGTTAAGGAATAAGCACCGTATTATGTCTTTGGGAAACAAAGACATTTATTTAAATACATGAATGAAATAATTAGTAAGTAATGTGTGGGGATTTTCATATTGCTGAATGAGGGAGGATGACTGGAAGAGACAGGACTAGCTATGAAAAGAAATCCAGTAATTCCTAAACTCACACCCATTCACGTTTGGCTCAGCCCTGCTTTTAAAAAGAAGGACCTAGAACAAGTAAAACATACAGTTAGTCCTGCAGCTGGACTTCAGCAAGTGCGAGGATGCTTCTTTGTAAGTTTTTATACCAGAAGCGGTAAAATACAGGACTCTGTCATAAAACTGGGAGTGTGCAGCTGTTCCCAAAATTGGCGCTTTGCTCATCACGGAGCTCTAACTCAGGGTTCTCGTTGGGCGAGTTTCAGGGCTGAAACTCTGTGTCAACAGCTACACGTCTGCATATGGCTCATAATATTTGCATCTGTCTTTTGAGTAAAAGAAAAGTGTGTCTTATTCCTGATAGGAGAGAGCTACTATAACTGTTAGATTTTCGGTATAATGAAAGTTAAATAGCTGTATATGTAAAGTTGCAGGTTCTTTCCCACTGTGATACGCTTTCAAAATGAAGAGCTTAGGCCACAGATCAGTTTTAAAGTAATGACTTTTATAGAAAATAGGGGTTTTGTGCTTACCTCTTTCTATTGTTGGGGTTTTTTTTCAATTTTTTGGCAATTTAAATTAAGTGCCTCCCTTCTAACAAGGAAAAAAAGCTTCAGCTTGGAAGTGATTACTAAAAGAAAAATGTTCCACCTCAGAAACTAATAAAATTATCAGAGCTGATATATTCCTCATGTTGGTTTTGTATGCTGCAGTGTTGATAACATTTCAGAGTGGCTGACCTTGAATTTTTTTTTTTTCCTAGCAGTCATGTTTGCACACAAGGAATATCTATTATAAAATCGAGGAGGGCAAGCTTCTGACAGTGCTCTATTTATTTGCATGGTTCAAGGTTTATTTTGGGGGCGTGTAATCCACGCAGTCACATCAGTAAAATGCTAAAAGTACAGAATGACTTCAGTGTGCTAAAAAGTTTAGGTGCAGCAGTGGCTGCTAAGCCAGAGGAAGTGTTTTCTTTATGTTTAGAGAATATCTGTTCCACAGCTGGGGTTGGTGTTGCTGGAGTGAGACTGAGCATGCTTGAAAATTTCTTCTGCCACTAGAGTTGCATTGAGGCAACACGCAGTGAGTGCTCGAGGCAGCTCTGGTGATCAGCCTGGCAAACCTGCAGTTTTCATCAAAACCCACCTGACACTTCCTAAAGTCCTGCTGGGTGTCGAGTGTCAAACTGGCTCCAATGATTTTGCCATATTTGAAGTTCTTTATTTTTTTTTAAGTATGTCTGTTGAATAATTACGTAGATAGTATTCCTTAAATGTTTGAGGGGTTTGTTTTGGTCGTTTTGTTTTACTTGGAATTTGCATTGGTCCAGAAGCTTGAATGTGTCGGGCATCTCTGCTGAATCTGAGTAGTGACTTCTTACCTTGTGTCAAGGTTGCCCAGGACAGTTCATTACCTCAGAGACTTCTGCTCTACAAGGGATGGCAGGAGACATCTCTGAGCACAAGAGAAACTGATGGCAAGCAGCAAATTGAATGTGAGCAGGGTTTCTACTAACCTCTGTGAATAGGTGTGTGTGGGCTTGATATTTCTGAGCCTGAGTTTTAGCTGGCTAACTATTACTAACTCCTTTCCCAAGGGAAAGCTGTTAACAGTTTCTTTTTCAAAACGTCTCTCTGTTTCTCAAAACAGGTTCAGTAAACAGTGTTCCCTTTCTCATAACAGCTGTCCCCAGGTGTTGTTTCCTATCACTGAACCAATGGAGAGTAGTGTCAGTCTGATGGACCAATAATAGACCTTTTTTAACAGAGCACGTTATAAAAAAACCCTGTTAGAATTGGAAATAAAACCTTCTTTCTCGCCTAACAACTATATAAAGTCAATCTCTTTCGTGTCCTACCATAACAGGTGTGAATGAGGCACTGCTGAGCTGTGAGGAGCAATTTGAATATCAGCAATTTGAAACTGTGCACACAAAAAATATCAGTCTGGAAAGGGCCAATCTACCCCAAAAAGCTTGTGAAGATCACTACTGAAGAGCCAGATTTCTTGGAATGAATCAGTCTGCCCTGAATGACTGAGTGAAAAGGGGCAGGTGAAATGGCTCCTCCAGATTAGGTTGTTCCTGTTAATTTTCCTGTAGAAAGGGCCTAAAGTGTCTGTGGAAGATACTCACACAGGCTGTGTTTGGTATCTGGAGGGCACACTAGGGGTTAAAGTGGAGGCTTCTCTTAATCTCTTTCCCAAGGTTCAGAAAGGAAGAAATCTGTTCTGTATTAACCAGTCAATGTGGTTAATAAATAAGTGGTGCTGTAAATCATGTGAAATTTATTTCCAAACTCTCTGAAGTACTAACTGTGTTCTGAATCGTCTGGTACTGTTCAAAAATCACTTGGTTGTGGTGCTGTCAGAACTGCTGGTTTTTGTGGCTGTATGCTCTTTTCAACATATTTGCCCAACAGTGTTTCCTAATTCCTGAATGGAAAAAATTCTTCTTTGAGAGAAAACAAGTAATTCTTTGCACAAAGCCTGCCTCTCAAGGCATACAGGTACAAAGTGCAAAGCAGAGGTGATTACCAGAAGTGGGACTGCGAGCGTGAAGATACTTCTGCATGTCAGAAAAATGCCTGAATGAGAAAGAATGTAGATTTTATTTCATTCGTGTATTAGTTCAAATCTAGCTCCATCTTTAACTGTTCAACCTTTTTTTTTTTTTTGCTTTGGAGGTTTCTCCAGGTAGCTTTGAAATATGAGCTGGTAAGTACAGAGAGCCAGAGTTCTGGCCAAGATAGAGCTTTAAGCATGGGTTTTTGTTCAGTGTTTTGGGGGTTTTGTGTTTTGCTTTGGGTTTTTTTTTTTTCAGAAGAAATTGTTGAGCTGTTTTGCTTGAACATTTTACGTCAAGTAAATAAACCAGCATTAGTTGATGAGAAATACGCTGAACTTGTGTTCTCAAACCTCAGTTTTAAGAGACTTCGTTTCTAGGCCAAATTTTGAAGGTTTATATTCACACCAAATTCTGCTGTGGAATTCTTGTTGATCAAGGAAGAACATTTTTTGCTTCGGGAGCACTTCCTTTGTTAGTAGAATCACAAAGATCCAAAGTGCTGCCTTGCTAATGTAATTGCATTAGAATTTGTAATGTGACTTAGCATCATTGAAAATGCTGGGGCAGTCCATGAAACTACAGCTGAACTTTCTAACTCTGCCTCACAATGGGTGCATCACTTTGGCAGTTGCTGGAAAAATATTCTGTCACAGTGCCTGTCACCATCCCTGTACTTCACCAATCTAAAATTACTTTTGTCTTCATCTGCTGAATTTTGTCTGACATATGCTGAGTAGACAAGAAGCGACACAGATTTCAAATGCCTGGCTCTTTTGAAAACAAACAGGCCACTCTTTTGGTACCAGAATGCCTTTGCTTATCTTTTATGATCCACACTCTTGGGAATACTTCTTCCACTCCTGGGAATGTTTCTTCTTCTGGTTATAACTGAAGGCTGTACTAACTTAAAGTTGTTGTATTGAGCTAGATACCCTCCCTTATTTGAAGGGAACATCCTTCTTTGGTCGTAGAAAATTGAAAATTTGAAACTAGTGATAACCTCGGGAACCTGCAACTGTGAGTCGAATGTGAAAGGTAATGAGTTCCTTAGCTCTTAATCAAGACCTGACCAGATGATCAGTCCCTTGGGTCCCTATAGAAGTAGTACAGCTCCATCTGCATTTTTGAGGTATTCCATCCTGGGCTTTTTTATGCTGGGAATACATTTGGTGGCACAATAATACCAAAGATTGCATGTGACAGGAGCCAAGAGTAGCTACCAGTTCTCCCTTGTGCCTCTAAAGAAGTAACTGTATTTCTGTTTCAGCCGAGGAGTGGAGTTTAGGGATGGCGTCTCTGGCACAGAATTGCTACTATTTGGGAATGACCTTTTTTTTTTTTTGTTAGGTGTTAGTGCCTGAATAGAGGTAAAGTGCATCTGCCTGTTTATTTTTATAAGCAATAAACCTCTTACCCAAATTGGATTAGAACTGTAGGAAGTAAAGCATTGTGCCTGTATATGCTAAATCATGCATTGCCTATGAGATTAGAAAGGAAAGAAAAATTCTAATCAACTGGTATGGGATTTTTTTTTTCTCTTAGCAGTAACAAACTGTGAACAGGTATTGGAACTGTCCTGTTTGAATTGCTGGCTACTGTAGGAGGTGATGCACATGGGAACTCAAGTGTGCAAAAAGTTGGTTTTGTGTTTATGTATAAATGCAAGTTGTATTAGCATAAAAGTTGGTTCACCTTAGTTTTTAAGGGGCAGCTTTTAATGTATCTGGAGACATTTCAGTACACCTCTGTTAGAAACCTATTGCATGTGGCAAGTAACCGGTTCTTGTTCTCTTAGGTTACTGCCTCGAGTAACATTTGTTCTGTACCTGAGCTCGTAAAACACTGTTTAAAGGATTCCTAAAAAGATGTCCTTGCCTGTCAGAAGTAAGGAGGCAGAGGTGCTGAACCCCGTGTGTCTGTGCAGAGCTCCTGACAGCTCCTAGCAGACCACTGTGCCAACCTGACCCTTGGCTTGCAGGGAGGAGGCAGCCCTCTGACAGCCCTCCAGAGGAATATAGGTCGTAGGCTTTTATGTGCAAATGCTGGAGGTGATGTGTGTAGAAAGGACCAAGTTTTCTACCTTGTGTAAAGCTGGCTAAAGTGAGGAGGAAGAATATAGTAAGATGGTTATGTTTAATTGCAGTGATTTGCAGAATATTCAGGTATGAACTATGGGCTTGGGACACTGACATGCAGAAGTGAGAGGAGCTGCTTTGAGGTTATCCAGCACTTTTTTTACCAGAATTGCTGAGGGACTGCAGTCAAAATGGTGAGTGTCAAGAGTTTAGTAAATATGCTTGGGAATTTAGGATAGGCTGTTGGATAGACTTGACTTTTTGCTTCATGATCTCTTTGAGGGTAAATATATTTTTACTCCTTGTAAAAGATCAATTTTTGTGATGTGGGAGTTGATTAGAAACTGTACTGAATAGTTTTTAAACTTTGTCCCTCTTAATGTATTTTTTTTCCCTAGAATGTGAGTGTGGGGAGACAGCCAGTTATAATTGAATTTCTATAACCGAATACTTTCCTTGCTTTTTTTTGCTAATCTGAATGAATAATCTAACATGAAATGTTTTTCATCACTGAGATAAAGATGGTTTTTAGAACGGAAAGTGTTACTACTTTAGCAGCTGTCTTAGGATTCTCTGTACTGGTCCATGGTCAAATGATCTGGCTTTGTGGGAATGAAAAATTTCAGGTAATGCAGGTTTAGCTAGTTCTGCTATAACCTTAAAGGCTTTGCAAGTACAAAAATTGTGTCTTGGAAATGAATTCAAATTGGGCCTCCCTTTCTTTATTGAGGGGAAACTATAATACCTGAAGCTCAGTGAATCTGGGTTCTGATGCTGAAAGATTGCTGAACATCTAAAAAGTTCTTTAAGGAGGGGCTTGTGCATAGCCAAGATTAGTTGAACCAGAAATGATCCTAGAGAACTTAAAAAGAAATCTTTTACAATAGCTTTTTCCAGGTACCTGGGAAATTAAAGTTTAGTGTCTTGGAAAGAAGCCTGGTGTGACTACATCTATATGGCTCTGACTTGGCGGAAGACTTGCATCAGTTTGACCTTTTTGAAAACAAATGTGCTTTCTTCAGAATGAGGCTTTGCCTGTCATCCTTGAATTTTTAGGAGTTCAGCACATCTGATGCTTCAGGTGGTACCTGAAGCCAGGTGAAGAACCATCTGTCCTGGTTTCAGCTGGGATAGAGTTAATTTTTGTAGCAGCTGGTACAGGGCTGTGTTTGGTGTTTAGGGTGAGACCAGCGTTAATGCACTGATGTTCTGCTGAGCAGTGCTTACTCTGAATCAAGGACCTTACAGGGTCCCATGTCCTGCCAGCCAGGAGCTGCACAAAAAGCTGGGAGGGAGCATGGCCAAGAGAGGTGACTCAAGGTGGCCAAAGTGACCTTCCAGACCAGAGGCCATCATTCCCAGTATCATAAACTGGGGGGAGTTGGCTGCCAGGGGCTGGCTGCTGCTCGTGGATGGTCTGGGCATCACTCAGTGCGGTGGTGAGCACCTGGGCATCACTTTCTTGGGTTTCCTTTCTTTCTCCTTTTATGTTGTCTCCCTTTTCCTTATTATGTTTTGTCTTAGTTTATTTCAATTACTTAATTGTTGTTATTTCAGCCTGAGGGTTTTACCTTTTTTCCCCTGATTCTCCTGCTTTTCTCATGGGCCAGAGCAAGCTGCATGGAACTTGGTGACTCGCTGGGGTTGGTTGAACCACAGCATTGTTTTAAGAGCAGTTTAATTCCCAAATGCTTTACTTGAGCAACAGTTGCTGTGTTGAATTGCTGATTGAGCCCCATTTCTCTGGTGAAGGACTTCCCTGGTGTATCTGAGGAACAGGCACACAAAGATGTCAGGGTGGAACGGGACTTCATGAGAAATGCTCATGAGGTTTGCCTGATGGCAGAGTGTGACTCCTGTGACGGGAAATGCCTCTGCGCACTGTGAGGACTTGTTGCCACTCTAACTAGGCTGCTTCGGTGGCAAATTGCTCCACAGTTGCTTAAGGATCACGGTGGCTGGATGGAGCAGCGTTTTGGAGTTGGCAGATCTGTTTGAAGGAGTATTCGTTGTGCCTTAAGAACTCGAGATTTTATTTAGATATTTTACTCAACTGTCCTGCAAATCTAATTAACCTCTCCTGCCCCTTCCAGAAGTGGTCAGTGTAGAAGAGTTCATAAAGTACCATCTACCCTTCATGTCACAGAAGTTTGAGATGCAGAAAAGGGTTCTTATCTGCAAGCCTTAGCTCTAACAATGGACCTTTGTTTTCCTGGCCCTTGTAAGAACTTTCTTACTTCTTGCCATAAACCACCCCACAGTAGTGCAGGGGATTAGGTCATTTCCTTCCCTTCTCCTCTTCCTGCAGATTATTTGATTAGCATTTCTATTGTATACTCTAAATAGCATGTTCTTGGCTTCAGGCTGGTTCCCCCCTCTATAATCTCTTTAAAACACTGTAGTATGACTTTTTATTAGCAGCGTGACATGGGAACTCCTTGCACAGAGATTACATGTGACGTAACACAATAAAAGATTAATGGGGCTGGTAAGTCAGTGATCTTCCCTTCTTTCTTCTTCCCTTGTGCACCTGAGATTAGGCTTCTGGGAACCCCCTAACAGTGTTAATACCTTACAACACATGAAATGTTTTTCTTGTTTGGATATCCTTGGCTTTGATCAGAGTTCAGCCCCTGACTTCATGGGAAACAGAGTTCAGGTAGTATATACTGTATGTTCAACATTCAGCATTGAGTGTACTAATATACTTCCCCCGTGGGATCATTACACGTCCTGGACTTCCACCAGATGTTTTGCTCCATTTTCTCAGTGTTTCCTTCAGTTTTTATATACCCTGTGTGCAGTAATTTCAAGCTCTTATCCTGCACGGGGGGGGGTTTATTTCACTCTTGCCTGTTGTGTTGAATAAAATTATCAACAGGTGTGTTTAGAATGTCGGTCTTGAAATGTAGTAGCAATACACTGATCAGCTATGATGAACTCCAGCATGAAGAGTTTGCCATTCAGGCTTCTCGCCAGTCTGGACGCCAGAGGCCACAGTGTTGCCCCTGTCTGTAAGGCTGTCTTTTAGCTGGAGCAGCTAGAAATGCATTCCTCTTCAGAGCTCATGTTGAATGTCATGTGAAATCACGTAATTGTATCAAACTGTACAGCATCTGTTTGTGAGTCAGACAGAAGAATATGACGATAGAGCCCTTTAGTTCTTTAACAACTTCAAGGAAAGAACCTCCCCTGCAGCTCAGCATCACTTCATGAAATTAGCAGGGATATTTTGGGCTACAGATTGCATTGTTTTAGTCTGGCATGGTATCTGTACTCCAGGAGGAATCAGATAGCTCTCCTAGCGACAGCACACTGGAGGCATTTGCTTCCAGTCCTCAAGCATGGCACAGTTCTTGTGTTTCTGTGAAAATCATCAAACCCTCCTCATCATAAAAAGTGGGGAGCAATGTTGACACAAGAACAGCTGAGTAGAGCATGGCTGTGAGGAAACACAGGCAGGGAGACAGAGGTTCAAACTCTGTTGGGTGACATTCAGAAGCAGCCACATAGAAGTGTGCCTAGGGGCAAAAGAAACCCTCAAAAAACCTGGATTAAGTTGGGGCATGATGAGCTATAAAGAGGACATTGTGTGAGCCTGATAGCTCCAGAGGGTCACTAATACGAAGGCAGGTAAGGATTGTTCTCTGCAGGAGGCTGGCTGAAATGGTAGAAAGCAAATCCACCTGCAGCTGCTTCGTAGGTGGCTGCAGCATAAAGTAATCTAAAATCTTATTAACCTGAACACTGAACAGCTGCATCTGTAAAATGAGAATAAAGGAGTTCTAGAAGCAAATTAGTCTTCAAGTTCTGCTTTTCAGGATGTTTTGAAAGAGCGCAACTCAAGTTTTACAACTTGTGTGAGAAAAGTAATGCAACCTAGAAGTGCTTATACCAATGTAACTAATCACTGCAGTTAAATACCTGAATACAGGGCACCTTTTGTACTCTCGGTGCCATATCTGTGTTAAGTGATACTAATGCAGTCCTGATATGATTTTCTTTTTTTTTTTTTCTTTTAAAACAAAGTCACAAAAGCAACCCTTAGCCCTGATTAAAACAGCATTCAAGCTGCCAACTTTGTATAGGCTGGGACGAAACAGAAAACACTTGAAAGTGATGGGGGAGGTGGGGTGATATGACTCCCCCACTCCAGTAAAAATTGCCATTTTAAGGATCTACCGTCACACATTACCAGTGGAAAAGCTGGGTTTGTGTGCCAGTAGCATGAGGCTGTTGATTTTTGGCAGGGAGGAGGATTCAACCTAAATCTCAAGATCAGGCTTGATGAGTCTCTGGTGTTTCTGTCGAGATTGATGCAGAAGGTCCCTATCCCCTCATTTGCCCTGGTATAATGGGATTACAGAATAAACACACAAACAGATAAGCAAAATTACTTGGGTTGAAATAGTTGGAGATGTGTGTGGTTTTGGTTTTTCCCTTAGACCCTTGCCAGTTTAGTAATCTGATAGCTGTGATAATGACCCTACCATTTCAGAGCAGTGTTCAGTCCTCTGGTTTTTTTGGCTACCAGAAGAGTGAAAACAAGGGAGCACCCGTACATCAGTGTTTCTCCAGGCACTTTCCAGTGTTCAGCAGCTGTGGCTCAACCACTTCTGTGGAACAAAAAGGAAAAAAAAAGTGTCTTTGAGCCTATGTATGGTTTTATTACCCAGAATAACCTGTGACAACGTGTTCTGCAGCTAAATTTCCTGGGTAGGTGGCAAGATCCTGTAACAGGACTGCTGTACCGTGTTACTTAGGGGAAAGTTGGCTGTGGAGTAAGAAAGGTTGAGAAAAGAGAAAACACAGATGCGTTCACCTTGTTCTCAGTAGTGAAGCTGACTTCTGTGGAGCTGTAACTTATGCTATGTTCTGGCATTATGACCAGAAAAGCTGTTTTGACGTTTCTTAGGTGTGAGTGGTTACCCACTGGCTATACTGTGAGGTGAACTGGGAAAAAGATCCAGCGAAAAAATAATAGAGCAGATAAACCAACTTTTTCAAATGTTGGCAGATCAGTCCATAAAATTGTGTTGAAAAGATTGAGGTGGCAAGCCAAGGAGGGAGCAGCAGAAACAGGAGCAACAGTCACGTGTACAACACAGAGATGTGAAATGTCAGGCTGGATCTACATTGCTTGAGCCAGAGTAACCATGTACCCGTTCTTCACCCACTACAGCTGTGATATAAAACTTGATGTAAAGGTTAAGCTGCTGTGTCATATCGTGATTGCAGCAGCCTCGCAGCATTTGCATGATCTGTTCCACGAGGTAACTTGGAAGCTGTGGTAACTTCATCACCACTTTATGGCTCAGACATTTAAATTATCCCACCCACTGGCTTGATGCAGTGATTTCAATGTTGGTGGAATGAGAAATGAGCTCATAACCTGGTCTGGCACTTGCAGATTTGCCTTTTTAAACGTGCATCCTACAAGATTGAGCTGTTGTAGAATCATTGGCCGTGACAGTCCGGTACACACAGGTGGCACCTGCAGGTGTGTCGTGTGTCCAGTCTTACAGTATCAGTGAAAACAGCGACAGCAATGCCTGAAGAGTTTCTGCTGGTCTAATCCTCTGTGTATTAATAAATTACTCTTCGTGTGGGAGGCGAGGAAAGCTAGCTGGGCTAACAAATGACAGTTAAAAAAATGAAGAAAAGGTATAGCATGCATGGGAACAGTTATGTAAGAGAAGGAAATAAATCAGTGTTTCTCTGAGAACCTCATCCGCAGAGCTGCCAGGCAATTGGGCTGCAGCATTGTTCTCAACACACCCTCTGCTTCCCTTTTTTCCTTTTTGGGGCCAGGGATGGATGAATTGATGGAGCAGGAGCAGGATGCTGGTTCTGCCGCCAGCCAATGCTGTGTGGTGCCGCGGTGTTTACCCAGCTTACGCAAGGCAGAGCCAGCCCCTCCTGAGGCAGGAGGCGCTTCCCACGGCTCAAGTAAAAGCACACAGAGCAGTCACTCAGTCTGGCAGTTGCTGGGGGTTTAAAGGAGTTGGTGGATCTCAGCTGATTTTTAACAAGATCGAAGGGTTTGGGTTTTCTTCTCCTCCGCCGTGTAGGAATACTGCAAGGACGCAAATATCCTGGTGAGTGCTCTGCGTGCCGTCGCTTTTCCCTTTTAGTGTGGTATTGTTTCAGTCTCTCTTCCAAGAGTCTCCTCAGTTGCAGTGGTTTGAGTGATGTGGTGGAAAGGAAATCTGAGAGTGGGCAGTGTGTCTGCAGGCTCCCTTTCCATCCATAGTGCACTTCATAAGAAGCGTCAGTCGCTTCTCATTTTTAGGATGCAGAGCAAAAGGTGCCTTAAAACTGTCGTTTCCTAACAGAATCCTACTAAGGGGGATTTCTCATGGAGCTGTTGAATATTTCTGTTGTCTTAAGCCGAGCAAAAGGCTTTAAATGTAATCGTAACTCCTGTTTTTGTAAGATGACATAGTGTGCTGTGTGAAAAGGCTTTAGTGTAATACAAACAGCTATTTAGCAGATAGTTTGGTACATGAACTCCCTTATCAGGAAGTCAGAGGCTCATAAAAAGCAAAACTGTAACATTCAGGCAATGTAGGACAAGAAATCATTGTGGATTTTTTGCAAGCCCGTGCTCCTCAGCCTTATAGTCCAGTACAGGTGCATCAGACAGTAGATTTTCCTGGACTTGAAAAGCTCCGTTGCTTTGTGGAAGAGTAAGATGCTTCTGCTTTGGTCTAAACTCCGAGGAAGTTTTGTTCTTGTGGCTGACTCGTAAGTGAAAGTTGGGACTGTGTTTTGTTTGGTTTTTTTATAACGTAATACTGTGTAATTTGTCTGAAGCAGTGGAGAGGATAATGTCAGAGGTCTCTAATTGTAGAGTCCTCTGCAGCAGAACTGTACTTCTGTACTAGTATTGGACGAAGTTTTTTTCTTTTCTGTTTGTACTTTTGCAAGGCTCTCTCTGAAGATACAAATGACGCCTGATGTTCTCCCAGCATGCCTCTATGTAGTATTCTGTGGCTTTTTCATACGGGTTACAGGTTAAAAATAAACTTCATTTGATAACCTGAGTGAAATGAAAACGAAAACCAAACTATATTTTTTCCAGCGTAGTTTGTACTAACAGTCCAAGTGCAAGAGCAGCCAGAACTTCATGGAGAAAGCTGCAGGTTAATCTGCTGAAGTAGCTTGTGTGAGTAACTCTGGTTACTCTATCCAACAGGTAGTTCAGCTGATGGAGCAAGGACAAGCCGTGGTGTTTGGAGGGGCTGAGCCCTCCACATCTTGTCACCAGCACATCCGAAAGCTGACGTGGAGGAGATGGGGGCAAGGGGCTTCAGGCTGCGTGTAAACGGAGCAGGTTCACTGGTGAAGAACTTTCTCAGCTAATTAAGGATACAGATAATATTGCAGTGACAGCTTTAAAATAGACACCTTGTGCTAAAAGACAAATGTTTTTTTGGCTTCCCACACGCAGTCTGAATTACATCATTTATAACCCGTAGGAGGTTATCGTGGTTTCCTCAGGGGAGGATCAGCTGTTACTTTTCATGAGTGAAAAAAATTCTGGACTGTTTCTTTTTCCAAGGGAATATTTTCAGAGTTGATTTTTGTCAGTCTGTTGGAGTGGATCATTATTGATTACATAAATCTTGCGGATTAATACACCCAACCACATTCTCATGTCGTCAGTGACAGTTCAGAATAAGAGAATTCAAGTTAGCAGAGGTCTGATTGGAATCAGGCCCCTGTGCTTAGATGGGTTTTGTCAGTCTTCTGACGAGGAGTGCTATTTTTGAGTACTAGCATAAAGTACAGATTTTCATGTGGATGCCTATAATAGAAGTCCTATTCTGAAACGCTTCCCTTGTTCATTGAGCAAGGTTCCTTGTCCTCAAGGCACCGTTCTGTCTTTCCTGAAATTGCTGAGAACTTCTCAGACTTGCTTCTGAGGCTGGAACAGAACTTAAAGCAGAATGCTAGATGCCAGTTCAGCCAAAGCTGCTGTTTCTTAGACTGGACAAAATTAGCTGCGGCTTTAGAGCAAAACAGTAGATTTTCTCTTGTCTATCATGTTAATGCCCTTTTCAAAGTGTCCACAGACAATGGGTTTTTGTGTGTGTATATGCTCTGACTCTTGCATGACTTGTTTCCAGGATGACCAGCCCACTAATGGCAGGTGTCCATGGTAAAAAGATGCTTTCATTCTGTCTGTCAATTAAAAACTCCTCTATTGAGATTTCACAGATGTTTACAAGGCATAGCAGTCAATAGCTGTTGCGTTGGTTTGTGCTTGGTGTCCTGTGCAGGATCAGCTGCGTGGTCATTTCAGAGCTTGGCCTTGTTGTCTTGTTTTTGATCTCTTGTTTTTGCCTTGCTTTCATATCATAAGACACTTGTGTGTGTGTATAGTGGATGACTAAGCTTATTCTGAGTTACAAAAGAAAAGATGTACAGTATAGACTAAGGAAATAACAAGCCATACTAAAGCAAAAGGCTGGGCTGATACTCCATACTCCCTAGGCTTATTCCTGGGGATTTTTGTGCTGAAAAACTCCCTTTTCTAGAAATAAGAAAATGAATTTTGCTTCCTTAGAAAGGTAATGTATGGCTATTGGTCTGAAGTGATAGGCATTTAAATGGCACTAAACAAATGCATCGCTGTACCCTCCCTGTGCATCTGTAGTGAAGGATGCAGGCTGTACACAGAATGTGGCTAATCTCAAAAGTGGAGTCTAAAACCTGCTGATGTTAAAATTGCAAGTGTATGTGAGAAGGAGACGTGAGCTTGTTTTTAACTGGAAATTGGGAGAAGTGGTAAAACTGTGGTTGATAAACACATGCTCTTCTTACCCAGTGATCACTTCAGTAAAAAACTATTTAAATACAAGCTCACAAAATTATTTAAAGAGAATAACTTTCCAGTGGTGAAAGTTATTTCACCCATCACATAGAAAAGTGATTTCTCAACCTTTGTCTCAGCTTTCTGAAACATAGTGATGCAAGGAGCTGATTCCTTGTTGCTTGCACCAGTGGAGATCAGTAACATTATAGATATTGTCTGTGAAACCTGGCAACCTGGGCTCGGTGGGAACACATACTCAAACAAATAGTCAGTCTGCTGGAAATTAGTGCGGGATTTGGGGTTGGTTGGTTGTTTCTTTCTCTTTTTCTTTCTCTCTGATTACTTATTGCCTCCTTCTCCTTTCATGCTTGCAAAATATCTTCATCTGGAGAGACTAGTATTCTGTACAGCTTGTTTGTGTTTCAGAATGACTGTTAACTTTAGTATTCTGGTTGTTTAAATCTGGAAATGAAGATTTTTCCTTTGAAGTGGTGAGATGTAACCATAGGAGAGAATATGCAATGCTGAAATACTGTATGTGTATTCAGAGGATTTTGGTTTCTGATCTTGCAGTCGCAGGAGACTTGTCTAGTGGAAACTAGAGTGATAAAGAGCTTAAATCTGTAAGTGGATGTTGGCAAACTTGGGTCCTACTTGTGTATTGTCAGGTATGGTCACACTTTTCAATGTGAATTGTTTGTTTGCAGTATGGGGTTTTAAATCCAGATAAAGCTGTAGACACTAATGTGTAAATCTTGAGGGATAGGGACAAAATCTTGTTTCATTGGTAATGGAGTTACTTTTAATTTATGTCTTAACTAGTCAAAAGTGCACCTAAAGTGCATATTCCAGTTGCTTGATAGAATTGTGTGGACTTCCTAAAATTAATTGTATTCCTGGAATAATTTAGGCTGGGGGGTTGTCTGGTTCAGTCTCCGGACTCAGCATGGGACTGGACTGCCTTTGGTCAGGCTGTTCAGGGCCATATGCAGCTGATCTCCAAGCATGGAGTTCTCATAACTTCTGTGGATTGAGGGGTTTTCCCTCCCTTAATAGCTAATGAGGATTTTCTGTGTTGTAGCTTGTTTGTTGCCTCTTGTTCTGTCACTGCATACCTGTCAAAAGGACTAGATTCCATTTTGTCCCTATTCCCTCTGGTTTGGCACAGAATTGCTGAGGGAAGAGCTGGCTGTGAGAATTGCAAGGGTAGTCAGTGCAGAGCTGCAAATAGTAAAAAAAATAAAAACATAGATAAAATGTCTTGTGCTTTATTTCTAAGAGTAAAAAAAAAAAAATCCAAACCTTAAATATGTAGATATAGAGTATAAATATAATATTATAAAAAGGAAGGGGAAAATTCCCATTTTTTGCATCTGAATCAGCATATTTTTATTTTAATGTATTCACTGACAGAGGACTTCTTTCTATACTGTGAAAGTGGTTTTCTATGCAGTATTTTAGAAAAGGGCTAGTCTGGCACTAGCTACAGTTGCTAGCAGCCTATAATGCTGGCTCTGTGTTTAGAAAATGACGGTAATTTATTACAAAGAGACTTTTATTCTAGTATTTTTAGCTTGCAGCCGAGGGTTTAATGAATCTCTGCTTGGGCTCATTGAATTTATGTTCTCCCTTCCCCCTCCCCATTTTAACCATTAAGATACTGCTATTCTTGCTGCAATTCCAGAAGCTGTACTCAGTCTACAAAATAGCAAACTTAATTCGGAAGGTGCTGTGCCTTACTGCAAACAAAACCTGAAGACTTGCTGAAGCAGCTGAAGACTAGTTGTGAGTGAGTCTCGTGACCAGGAGAGGCAGCTGAATGGTTGCAGAAGACTGGTTAAGCTGGAGCTGATAATTCAAAACCAACCAATATAGATCTGTCTCTGTCCCCTATGGAAAATGATGTGCTCAGTGAAAGTCAGCTCTTAACCTCAAATACTTGGAAGTGTTGGTTGGGAGATGTTCCCAAGGGATAGTCTGGATGCAGGGACCTGTGTTGTGGGCTCGATATTTCTGAGCCTCAGAGAATTTCAGCTTCCTAACCATTGCTGGCTCCTTTCCCAAGGGAAAGCTGCCAACAGTTTCTCTTTTCAAAACATCTTTCTCCGTTTCTCAGCACAGGCTCAGCAAACAGTGTTCCCTTTGCCAGAACAACTGTCCCCAGGGGTTGTTTCCTATTCCTGACCCAATGGAGAGCAGTGTCAGTGCCATGGACCAATAATAGACCTTTTTACACAGCGTGTTCTAAAAGAAACTGTTGGGATTGTAACTAAAGCCTTCTTTCTCTTCTGACAACTCTATGGAGTCAATCTATTTCATATCCTACCATGACACCAGTGTGGTCTGTCCCAAGGGATAGTCTGGATGCAGGGACCAGTGTTTGGATGAGACAGGAGAGACGATGATACCACTTGTCCTTTTACTAGAATGGAGTGACAAATCTGCATCTTGCTTTCTCCAGGCCACTTTGTCTTCTGTGGCTTTAGTGAGTACTACAGAGCAGGAAGGCTTGTAAGAAACCTGACTTATACTCCTCAGACAAATTTTAAATGCTTTTCTCAGTTCAGTTGTCACTTTACAGTCCTTCAGAAGTTGCATACAATAGTAATGAACGTTGAACTTTCTGCTGCCCCCAGAGGAATGAGAGTTGAGAATAAAAAGGTATTACCTGTTCATGAGTTCTTCCCATTCCAGTTTCCTGGTTTTGATCCTGAAGGATTTTAACTGGTACCCATTGTGGTTTGGGGCTAACTGCAAACAGTTGTGTTTGCCTTTAGCCATACAAGTTGCTTTACTCTCAAAATCTTTTCAAATCCATAATACAGGACTGTGCAAAGGTAAGCATTTTCAGGCTTCAGTCTCTTCTCTTTGGCAGAAGCAGAGATCTTGACGTGAAATGTTTGCTGCTGCCAGTTCTGTGATTTTTGGAAGAACATTGGATGAGATGGGATCTTGTAATTGACATCTTATTCCTTGTCAGTGTTGAAGGTTCTTGGAGGAGTTTAGAAGAGTCTGTTGTTCAGAGCTCGCTCCAATGAAGCCTGTTCCACTGATGTCTGGAAATGCTGCTACAAAAAAACAGCAAAAATATATTTTGCCTGTATTTTGTTCAAACAGTTAGTTCCTTAGCTGTATACTGGCCCTTCAAAGCCAAGTTTTCTTTTTAATTAGCCTTTTCTAACTTTTTGAAGAAAAGTAGTGCTCTAGGAATAAAAACTGGTCAGGTTATACTGCAAGAGAAGGTCCGTTATATATCTTGGTGGATCTGTTCCTTCTCCTCAGTGTTCCTTCAAGTTCTTCACTCAGATTTAAATGATCCATAAGCCTGCTCTGTTTCAGGAGTGGAGATGTTATCCCATGGCAGGTTAGACTCATCTCCAGTGGGACAGCACTTGAGTTTTACTTGCAGACATGAAATTTCCCTTGGACTGATCTTCAGGACCGCACTGGAAGGATATAACTGATCTTTGTTGTTTCTGGGAACAAAAGTATTTTCCTTTTGGGTACATATTACCAGGCCAATCACACAGAATGAGAGGTAATGTGTGTATTGGACAGATTATTTTTTTAGGAGTGCTGAATCTTCTGTATGCTTGAGTTGAAGAAATCTGGGGGTATAGTAGTTGTGAAAGTGGTGTGTGAAGCTCATAAAGGTTCCGAGATGTATTTGAAAAAAAAATGAAGTTCAAACATTCCAGCCAGACTTCTGAAAGTGGGTGAGCAAGCTGTGTTATTAATTGTGGCTCGAGATTTCTAATGCTCAAACCTTCCTTAAGTCTTACAAGAAGTGGATTTCCATCACCTGCAAAATAAATTTGAGTGGATATCTTTAAATGTAAAGCAAAAGAAAATGTTTTAAAGAGGAACTGAGCAATTGATGAGGGACATCTTTCTTCTGTCCTTTCCTTAAGGACTGAGATTTTCTGCGCAGCTCCTTGTATGAGGAGATCAATAATCAAGCAGAAAATAGGTCAGTCGTGGGGAGGAGATTAGAAGATGAGCTCTTTCAGAAGACAACTGTACAAGCAAGTGTAATGCAGGAAGATCTTAAAATAATATAAGAAATGCTGAAGGTGATTGTAAAAATACTTCATAGAAAATATATCCTTATTTTTATATACAGATAAATTGTGAAGATTTATACTCACTTCATAAGTAGAAATAATTCAGAAGAGAAATGTATCTAAAGAACTGAGCACTGTTAAACACTAGGACCCATATAGTTAAGTGTTAAGGTGAGTAAAGCAGCCCTGAGGCGTGTTCAGAGGCACATAGTTGGAGTCTGGTGCTCCAAAACAGGATGTGATGGCAAGGAGGGCCCTGGAAGATGTGAAAATTGTGACTACAGATGATGTTATGGGACTGTCTTTATCAAATGGGGCAATCTCCACTTCAGTGTGTTGTGACTATGTGATCATTTAAGGTCACATTTTCATGCGATATGTTTGCTTTAACCTCTTCATTTTAGAATTCTAAAGGCAAAACCTACAACAGTGAGTAACCTCACAATCCCAGGGGAGTTACTGCTGTACCTGGGTCAGCAATCCAGAAATGCTTTGGAACAAACCATATTCCTTGGCTCTCTTCTGTGCCCCTGCCACTGTTCCTGGGTGACAGAGGGAGACTGTTGGATCAGTAAAATGCACTTTCAGCGCCAGCTGAGAGATGAGTACCCTAAGGCTTGAACCAGTGAGAGTGCTCTCTGCTTCCCAGGCAGCAGAAATACCTTGGTGTCCCTGTTCTGGAGATGGGACAGAAATTCACAGCAGGATTGTGTATATCAGGTTTATTGCAATGCACTCATCTCTCGGTGGGTGCTGTTGTGTTAACATTGTGCGTGCTAGCCCCAAAGACAGGCTGCAGTTAACTTGTTTCAAGCACTGTGAAATCTACAGCACCCAGGCTTGGAAAAAAATAAGGGTTTTGGAAAATGATGAGAAATGAAAAGAGAAAGCGAAAAGATTTTTGTTTACTCTCTTGGTTGTGTTCTGCAGGCATCACAGCAAATGCTTTGAGGAGAGTGTGATGTCTTTGTCTGTATTAGTGAGAAGCCCTCCCAACAATCTGGAATAGCACGAAGGAGTAAACTTGAGTTTTTAGAGCGTGCTGTGAGCTGATTGCAGATGGCACTCAACATTTGCATGCTGAATACAAACTTGTAGGTTTGAGAAAACATGTTGAAAGCTAAGTTTTTCTGTGAAGGAGTAAAGACTGGGGGAGGGTGTAGAGATAAGGTCAGCGAGGGGATCTTTGCACCAGCTTCTGAACAAATGTGAGCAGGCTGTCAAGCCCTGCCACATCCTTTTCTCTGTTCTTACGACATAACATGGGGATAGATAAAATCTGCATGATGACATCTTTTCTGCTAATAACCATGGTCTAGTCAAGGCAGAAGAAAGTGGAGATACAGCACTTGTAGTTGTGATCAAAGCCGATGGCAGGATTCAAAAAGTGCTGTGTGGGTCAAAAAGTGCATTTGCGCAGAAGGCAGAACATTAACCATCTGTGTAAAAAAGACGAGCAGCTCTTTGAGTTGGTATGAAAGCTCACCTGGAAAGGACCAAGGGAGTGTTCTTATTTCTGTTAAAGAAAGCATCAAACAGGCTCTCATCAGCTTTATTCTTTATCAAGGAAGTGCTCTGCTGGGTAGGCTTTCTCTAGAGGAAGGTCAGAGATGAGCTGCATAGGTCAAAAGTGTCTGGAAATGCTACTAATGAGAAGCTGTAAAAAATACAATATGAACTGCTCCTCAAAGCAGAAGTCTGAGTTAAAAATGCACCTCAGGGCTGTTTTTTTTAGGAGTTATGTGGATTCCCTCATCAAATCTTCAAACAGCTGTTTATATCACTCTGTCTCTGGCTAAACACGAGAGATCACACGGCACACCCTGAACTTTTATGGTAGGCTCAATATCAAAGTGTCATACAACTTCCTTCCATCCAGAAACTTCTTGGAAAGCTTTGAATTAGACACTTTTCATGAAAACTTCTGCTTCTCTAGCTAATGGGCTGGTCTTGCTTTGTGGTTTTTTTTTTCTTTAATTTTAATGCCTATCTGGCTCTATTTCTCAATAACCGAATGAAATATAATAAATGAAGCCATATATCATATATTCTAAAAACTACCATGGAGGAAAAGGAGTGTGGGTGTTTTAAGGCCACAGTAGAATTTTCTAAACCATATTTTTCGGCGGTCTGGCAGTTCTTCAAGGCAATTCAACCTTAATTCATGTGGTTTTATATATATATGTTTTTAAAAATTATTTCAGGCAAAACCAAAACATGGAAAACACAAAATATTGTAACTATGATATCAGATTGATGTGCAAGTTTGTCTTATTGGGAGTATTTCCTCTTACACTTAATTTTGGTTTTATTTTTACAGGAAATAATGAAAAAAGTGTGCCACAACTCTTGATCAGAGACCTGAAGTTTGAGAATTCATTAGCTAAGCCCATGTTTTCTCCTGATCAAGAAAATCATCCATCAAAAGCACCAGTCAAATATGGTGAATTGATTGTATTGGGGTAAGTGTTAGTGTGTAAGAGTCTGAGGGTTTTCTATGCTGTAATCCTGTAGGCATGTTTCAGTACTGTGTTAATCAATTCTTGGATTTAAATGTGATTAAATGAAAATCTCTAATAAGTAATGCCGTACTAATTGAGAATACTTGGTGTTTAGAATGAAAGTTCTTGTGGGTCTGTATCTCGTGAGAAACTAATACCGGAATGATGGACTTTGTTCTTTTTCTGTGATTTTCGATAGGTACAATGGGTCTCTCCCAAATGGAGATAGAGGAAGAAGGAAGAGTAGGTTTGCTTTATTTAAAAGGCCCAAGGCAAATGGGGTGAAACCCAGCACTGTGCACATTGCCTGTACCCCTCAAGCGGCAAAGGTAACCTCCATTTCTCCCCTCAAGTCTGTCTGACTTCTTGTGCCACATAAAGAGCTGTTAGGAAATGATTTAAACAGCATAAATACCTGACTGTGAAAAGAATGGTTTGTGTTCATCCAAAGTTTTTTTTTTTAGTATCTGTCAGGGTTAGCAAGAAACAATTCAGCAAAGAAGATTGGGTTTATAGTCCTTGCCATGGCCAGAAGAAAAAAAATTCGTTTTGAAACATGAATGTTCTGGGCACAGGCTAGTCATATAAAAAACTTTGTTTCCTTTTCAAACTTACTACAGACATCAGTTCTAGACTTTGTGGTTTTGCACTCACTCTGCTTTGGCACTAACTTTGCTTCACGTGCAGCTGACTTTAAATGATCCTTTGCCAAAGCTCCACGTGCACTTGGTGCTCCGTCCAGTGGGTAGGAGTTCCCCAGGGAGGATGGATCAGGACAGGTGGATTTTGCAGGGCATGTTTCATTGGGCTTGTAATCAGAGTTCCCATTAAGATGCAGAAAAGGAAAGGCTTAAGCCCTGAAGTTGAACTAAAACTAATACATCATAACTAAGGTATTACCATGAAATGTTGTGGCTGTTCAAGTGTATGTAAAACTGTGTTCACTAACTAATGGACCATTTCTACTAAAACAATGGAATTCGAGGATGCTTAGTGGTTGTTTAGAACCTGCCAGTGACAAGATCAGGCTTTTAAACACAGTAGTGTTAAGTGTTTGACTCCCAGAATACCTTGACACTTAAAGCTCTTAACCCTAAATTCAGGGAATGGTATGAAGTATAATGAAATCAGAAGCATTTTTTTACCAAAGTTCTTGTAGTAGAGCTACATTCATAGTAGATCTGTGAAAAGAACATTTATTTTTGCAAATTCTTTATGGTCTGGTAAGTGCTGTTTAGCAGCACTTTGGAAAGCATTTGTTAGTTCCTAGTAGGTAATTGCAGAATGAACATCTAGACAAACAAACTGAAACCTTTGCTACAGCTTCTGCAATCTATGTTGAGTTTCTCCATTTTACTATGTACCACCACTCTCTTTATCTATGTATCTTAAACCAGTCATTACTGATTTTAGTATTAACTCAAATCCTGTTTTTAGAATGAACTGCCTAAGTTTTGGTCCTCAGTTTGCTGTTGGCCAAGTTCATGATGAGATGGCCACGAAGGTGTTACATTCAGCTTTAGCCTTTGCATTTGGCTGTTTTGTCCTTTCGTGTTCAGGCCAGTGTTGCTTTAACACAAAACATGACTAATAATATGCCCTGGTTGTATTTATTTAGTCGCAGTGAAAAGACCAGTTTGGTCTGTTGCTGAATCAATCCTGCAGCTTTTTTTTTTTTTTTAGTGGCCAAGACTGGGTTTTGTGAAAGTTAACTGCAGGTGTGTCATTAACAACCATCTGCCTTAATGCATTAATTAGCACAAGAAGCTGATGTTATATACATATATATATATATTTTTGTCTGCTTTGCTGCCGTATGCTGTAGAATTATTGTGCACTGGTTCAATAATATTTGGCATTTTTCCATAGGCAATAAGTAATAAGGACCAGCACAGCATATCTTACACTTTGTCTCGGGCCCAGACAGTAGTAGTTGAATATACACATGACAGCAACACGGATATGTTCCAGGTATGTGAAGTAAATGTGTAAGTGTGTTCTCACTTTTGGTAATTTCAAACAAGGCTTTTTCTTTTTCTCAGCAGGCTTTTTCCTTCAGACCCAAAAGTTTGTGTGTGTCACTTTCTGCGCTCACTGTTCAGAGCAATTTAATTCTGTTCCTTCCCAAGGCCTTCCTGTGAACAAGGCTGTGTGTCTGTACATTCTTTTAGACTTGGGCAGAGGTGAAAGTTGTGGGGGTTTGTGACTAATGCACAAGATTATGGTTTTGCATTTGATTTGATTGCTGGTCTGCAAGTCACATAATCTGTCTCCTAGTCCCTCCTTGCAGAATGAAGAATAAAGGGCACAGTTCTCTTTGAGCACTTGGAACTTTGCTTCTGGCATTTACAAAGGGATTTGGGATCAGCCAGTTGGAGACAGGGTAGAAGAAATACAGTGTGGAAACACAGGAAAGCTTTTGGCACAACTGATAAGAAAAATACTCTGAATTTCTTTAAGCAAACCCAGAAATGTCTATAGCACTGGGAGATGTGAAGAGAGGAGCCTCAGTGCTGATGGCTGGCAGTTCACAGCAACTTTGCTGCAGTTCCTGTGTGTATGACAAGGGACCACAAACACATCTGCAGCTGTGGTGTGCCCTCATATCTTATAATTGTTTCCTGTTTTTCTCAAAAGGAAGGGGTTTATTTTGGGGTCCTTTTTAATGTGTGCTTTGTTCTCTCTGATTCCCAGACTGTGATCTTGCATAGCTTTTTTTTTTCCCCTCGTTGCCACTAGTTCATGGCAAGGACTTTTGCTGTCACAGCATTTAGCTGTGACGCCACTGCAGGATCTAAGGAGGTGGGAGGCGTTGGGAAGTGGTGGAGGAAGCTGCTTTGCAACTGCAAATACTTAGAGCAAAAGGACTGTAATGAAATCACTGCAGCACAAGCTATTGTTTGTGCGAGTGTTCTCTCTTCAGGCATGCTCTGGCATGTGTGCTGCTCAGAAATCGCCCCTGGCAGTCCCTGTGTACTCACGGGTTATCCTGCCCAAGAAGCAATAGAAAAATAGATTCTGACAAAGCAGTTTTAGTCTCCTGAAAGCTCTCTAGCCCTCACCAAAAAGCACCTCAAGCTTTTGGGCCTCTTGCTCAGCAGTTAATCAGTCTTAATATAACCACCGATTTTCAAAGAGCCTGAGAGCTCTGGAAGTGAGTGAGTGAGTAGTGGTGTGTAAGGGGGCTTTAAACCCAGCTATTTGGATGTTTGGGAAAGGGTTAATACTTGTCTTCTTAGCAAGGAAAAGTACAAAATGAGTTGACTGGAAAAGCAGGGATACCTACACAGTTCTATCAAACTCAGTACAGTTGTGTGGGACTGCAAAACTCGGGGTTCCCTGCGGCCAGAAAAGGAGGCACAGCTACCAGGAAAACCTGATTGTAGTCAGATGTTACATTCTTCTGTTGTGAGTGTGTAAATGTAGCCCCTCTCTGCTACAACCACCTGGTACCTGGTCCTTTCACAAATGATTTTCTGCTTCTCAGTGCCTGCCAGAGCTGAAGAGACAGCTCAGATAATCTGATTTTTCATACACCTGTACCTTCGTCTGGCACTGTTCAGAATGTTGTGGGCATACAGAGTGACTGGATGTCACTGTTCTTCCCTCTAACTGCTGTTCCCTGGCTGTTTTGGTGCTCCTGCAGCTGGTCTGCCTGACCCGAGTGTAACCTCTCTGATGAAAAGTCCTTCAACGGGAAATCATCTCAGAACTGACTTAATTACATCATTTTATTTCTCCTTCCTTCACTTGGCTGTACCCAGCTTTCAGAATAACTTTGATCATTCAGAGGCAGAAAAATTCATCAATTCAGATGAGACTTTAGAAACCTAAATTGACAGATTGGTGGACAGGAATGCTTTAAAGTGTAATGTCATGATTTTTGTATCATTGCTTTTAATTGCTTTGAGTTTGAATAGTCCTATACCCAAAGACAAACTTGTGACCTTTTTTTTTTTTTTTAAATGCTTTTCCAGATTGGTCGGTCAACAGAGAGTCCTATAGACTTCGTAGTGACAGATACAGTTCCTGGGAGTCAGAGTAATTCAGATACACAGTCTGTGCAGAGCACAATATCAAGGTTTGCCTGCAGAATCATATGTGAACGTAACCCTCCCTTTACAGCAAGAATATATGCTGCAGGATTTGACTCCTCAAAAAACATTTTTCTTGGGGTAAGGGAATTCTTTTTTGTTTTTCCACTAAAAGTTCAGTGCAGGCTTATTTTTTAAACTAATTCTAAACTCCGCTTCAGCCAAATTAAAGGTTCTCATTGTTGTAATTTCTTGTAGGAGAAAGCTGCAAAGTGGAAAACATCAGATGGGCAAATGGATGGACTAACAACAAATGGAGTTCTTGTTATGCACCCTCGTAATGGATTCACAGAAGACTCCAAGCCAGGGGTGTGGAGAGAGATTTCTGTGTGTGGGAATGTGTTCAGCCTCCGTGAAACCAGATCAGCTCAACAGAGGGGAAAAATGGTGAGCGGAGTGACCAGTGTTTTATGCAACCTGTTTAAATTGGTGCAGCCACAAGGGGTATGGTTTGGGCACAGAGCTGGAATCTGCTGGAATCCCGCGTAGTTGTCACCTCTGCAGTTAGTCACACTGCCTTTTAGGTGTCTGTCTGCGTTCACAAAGGTGTCTTGCTCAACCTGAATAACTGACTGAGTTCATCTGCAAACTTAATTGCACATCTAGGCTGCTCTCCTAAATTGAGTTCCCAATCTACTTTGTATTTCTGCAAACTCTCCTAGGCCTCTGCACATTCTACAAGTATTTTCCTGATTCTCCCTTGTGAGTTCTATGCTTTTAAGGTTTTCCCACTTTTCCTTTTTTATAGAATAATGAAGAATAGTTACAGTTTTATTGGATATCCATTTCTGTGTTGGCATTCTGAGTTTTCCCTCTTCCTCTTGTTTCCAAAGACATTTCCAGGAGATATTTGGGCTTGGTGTGACTTGGGATGTTCCAGGAAAAAGAAACACTACACTGAACGTTTCAAGAGGAGTATTTAGCTAGGAGTGCTAATGGGAGGGGGGGAAAGCCGTGTGTGAAGGGATGTTTTGGGGAAAAAAAAGTCAGAAATACAATGGAGGACTAAAACAGTCTTGTGATGCTCTTTGAGGCATTTCAAGGGACGTAGTTGGGATTGCTATAGGGGATGGAATAGAGAGTTGTTAAGATAGGAGAGGAGCTTTTCTTGACTCGATGTGGTCTATTTGAATGCACACATTAATCTCTTAAGATGCTGGGGTGGGATTTTTCCAAAAAAAAGAAAAAAACCAATAAGGAGGGCAGAGAGAAGCTTGGGGAGACAGTCAGAAGCCGCTTGAAACTCAGCTGGACCTTCCAGGCAGATTTGTGTGGTGGCAGTGCGCGTTGTCACCGTGCGGAGACCCCCTAGGTGACGGCTCTGTGTGTCTGTGTCCCTGTCGAGGTGGAGAACGAGACGAACCAGCTGCAGGACGGCTCCCTGATCGACCTGTGCGGGGCGACGCTGCTGTGGCGCACGGCCGAGGGGCTCGCGCGCACGCCCACCCTCAAGCACCTGGAGGCTCTGAGGCAGGAGATCAACGCGGCCAGGCCCCAGTGCCCCGTGGGCTTCAACACCTTGGCCTTCCCCAGCATGAAGAGGAAAGACGTGGTGGATGAGAAGCAGCCCTGGGTGTACCTGAGCTGCGGCCACGTGCACGGCTACCACAACTGGGGGAACAAAGAGGAGAGGGACGGCAAGGACCGCGAGTGCCCCATGTGCCGCTCGGTCGGCCCCTACGTGCCGCTGTGGCTGGGCTGCGAGGCGGGATTTTACGTGGACGCCGGGCCTCCCACCCACGCCTTCAGCCCGTGCGGACACGTGTGCTCGGAAAAGACGACTGCCTACTGGTCCCAGATCCCCCTCCCTCACGGTACTCACACCTTCCACGCCGCCTGTCCCTTCTGCGCGCATCAGCTGGCTGGTGAGCAGGGTTACATCAGGCTCATTTTCCAAGGGCCTCTCGACTAACGCCGGTGTTCCCAAGGACTGCGGTGAACTGATAAGCTAAGCGGTTCTCATTTTTAAACCGACTGTTTTTTTGTATTCTCCGGGCTTTGCTGGTTTGCATTAAGATGAAGAATTTTTTGGGGTTTTTTTTTTGTGGTTTTTTTTTTTGTTACGACAGCTGAATCCCTCTTTATTGAGAGAAGTCTGGAAATAGAAGAAATGTGGGGAGAAGGGGGAGACCTCCTGCTTTTTTTAGTTAATAACTACTTCTGAAGAGAGGGGAAGGAAGTGTTGTAGAGTGAACTTCAATGCCTTCAGTTTAATGGTTTTTCGAATCACATGCCCACAGTGTTTGAAAGGTGTTTCATTCTTTTTGTATATGGAGGGTAAATAGTTCAAAGAACATTAGTTTACAGCTTGGATGCAAACATTGTAAAATATAACATGTATATTAACTCTTTTCTATTTATCTTTATTACTGAAAATATTTAGAATGTTTAGAGAGTAGCATGGTCATAGTGTGTTACATCCAGCAGTTGGATGTGTAGAGTAGTTCTGGATGGAGAAGAACGTGGGATGAAAATGGTAGAAAAATCTTTTAATCTAAAATACTGAGTTCTTAGAATAGTTAAAATGCTTTTTAAACAAAGCTAATGCAAACTATGATGGCATAAAGTTGTGCTTTAACCGTGTTGAAAGGTAGCTAAGAAGGACTTCTTAAAATGTCTTTTTGGTAGTAGTGTACTTAAGATCTGGTTATGAGGAGAGTATTTACCAGACTCTTCAAATATGCAACTTAGTCTAGATTAAGGATTTTTTTTTCTCCCTCCACGCTAACACTTCTCTTTATTTAGCATTAGTGACATTTGTGAGGGTTTTTCCAATGTTCAGCATGAGCAGACCAGAAAGATGAGGCTTGTTCTGGGGGTGGGAGGGGACAAGGGGGAGACGTGGGCACGTGTGTGGGGAGCAGTTTGTGACCTGGCCGCGGTCCCAGCGTGAGAGGGCTTTGTCAGCTGCACGCTGCTGGGGGAAACCTCAGGCCTGGCCTTGGCCCCTCTGCCAGCTGCAGACGCACATCTGGGCCACAGGTGGGACAGAGGTGGAGCCTGGGGATGTGTGCCGGTGTCCCTGCATCCTGGGGCAGACCTGTTGGGAGAGCTGGGGCTGGGCTGGGCTCAGACCCTCAGTGTGAGATGCTGCCCTGGTTCCTGGTGTCTCTCTGCTCTCCCCTTCCTCCCCCTCTGCATCCACCAGACAAGACCAGTGCACTCCGTGCAGCTCTGCTGCCAGCCCACTGTGCTTCATGGCAACCTGACCTTTTTAGGATTGATTTGAGCTTTTTCGGCCAGCTTTGTACTTTTTTTTTTTTTTTTTAAATATGTACCATATAATTGACAGTAACAAATTTCTGTACTTTATAGCAAAGCTTTCGTTTTTCTTTTGGAGCTGTTCTAAAATTTTCTTTGTTTAAAGAGATCTGTGTTGCTTAGATGTCATGACTTACTTTGACTGTCAATTATTTCTCCATTTTTAAAAAGAAATTATATATATTGTTTGGTTCACTCAGGAAATGCATGTGTCAGGAAACCTGTACTATAAGTTCAGTTAGCTGTCATGTACAAGTAACTGCTGTTACTCCCTTTCCATAGAAATATAACTGATTTTGACATTTTCCAGATTATATGCATTAAGTAATGAGACTTATGCAGCAAGAAATCCCTGTATTGTAGTTGTTCTAATCATCTTATTCAAAGTATAGTATACTGTAGTTTTAATTTTTATTTGCAAATTAATTTATTTAAACTACGTGAGTAAACACTTTTCAAAAACGGAAATTCTGGGATCGTGGCTTTGTTTCCAAGAGCTGGGGAAAGTGGCTGGGGTTGGCCCTTCTGTTGTCGCCTCAGGTGTCCCTCTGTTCTGCACATGTGGATTAAGAGCACAGAGAGGCAGCAGCTATAAAGACTTTGGATGATTTCCCTGCTCATGGCTTTGAATGGCTCCTTTCAGATGTGTCCTCTCAATGTGTTTTATATTTAACTCTGTGTTAAAGGTGAGATTGTTGTTTAAAAGACACAGTTAAATGAGTATGTTACAAATACTGGAATGTAAGCAAAATCTGAACTGTCTGACTCTGTTAAAATAAGAGCTCTTGATTCTATCTTCCACCAAATCTAACTGACACTTTTCCGGTCCTGATCTTGTTAACTGCAGGAGCATGGAAAACCAGAGAAGGACACGATGACAGCTACAAAGCAGTATGAGTAACAGAGCTGAACTGTGAGCACAGATGGAGCACAGGATGGTAGGAGGAATATGGGAAGTGCTGTTGGAAGCCCAGCTGGAGGCTGGTGCAGAGCCAGGGGTGCAGTTGGGTACAGGCAGAGGGTCATGCCCAACATGCAGCCCCTGTTAAGGTTCTACCCCATTAAAGATGAACCATAATGCTGTACTTCTCTACCCCACTCCTCACCCCCCCCAAAAAGACATATGAGACAAAAGGGTCTAAGCAGAACTGGCTGTGTCTCTGGGGAGTGTTAGGCTAAGGTCACTCTTCAGTCTGCCCCGTATTCTGCCTGTTTTGTACTTTTCTTCACCCAAGTTGGTGTTAATCGCATTTTTAGAAGGGCAGAACATGGGCATTCAAACACTTAAGACAGGGAAATCCCACTGTCAAAGGCCGTATAGCAATGGTTGAGTAGTTTAAGGAGCAAGTTCAGTCACCAACAACAGCGCCTCTGACTCTGGTACCCTGTTTGACTTCCCCTAGGCTTCTGTTCTTTGCAATAGTCCTCTGTAAATGCTAAAGTGTATTTCAGATTAAAAGTACTCAAACAGATGACTGAAGCACTCTGAACTTTAAGGCAAATCCTTTTGAACAAATTTCGGTGCTGCAAGAGGTGGCACCTTGCTGACTTCAAGACAATCACAGCTCCACTTGTCCCAGCCTAAAGCAGCCTCTTGCAGCTGCAAAGACCAGCTCCAGGTGAGATCTGTGGCCTTCACCTGCTTTTAAAGGTTTGCTGGACTGGCAAGAAGCACTGGTGATGCAAGCACCAGATGGGACAGGATTGTTCCCTGGGAGACCTCTCCAGGTATACGGAACTGATAAGGAAATGAATGGGGAAATGACATGAAGTGGTGGTACTTTCCTAGCTTTAAAGTTCAGTGAAGCTCTGCAGAAGTGCCTCTGGAAATGAGCAGCCTCTGGAAATGTTCCGATTTGTGGGTGGCTGCCCTTTTCTGGGCAGTGCAATGTGTAAAGCAGGTGATTTAATGAACTAATTTGCTTTTCAGCTGTAGGAAATTGTGTGGATTTAACACTGCTGGAAGGCAGCAGCTGGCCAATAAAGCCCTTTTGTTTTGTTTTTGTTTTTTTCCCCCAAAGTGGAAGTGGGGCAGCACAGGGTGCTGGCAGCAGGGCAGGAGCATAGACAGGGAGCTTGCTGTGGCTTTCCTGGGGAGAACAGAGTGCTCTGGTTCCTTTGCTGACTCAGCCACTGGGTTGGAGCAGCCCCATGAGTGCCTGGTGTGGCCCTGAGCAGTGTGGCGCAGGCTGGATGAGGCCTTCCCATCCCTTGTTACACCAGCAGGGATGAGCGTGGTCTTCTGGAAGCTTTAACGCGAAGTCACCTCAAGAGACTCCTGTGTTGGAAGGTGCTCTGCAAATCCCATAATGATCCTGCCATGGCATGCTTGATCTCCTTCTGAAACGATACTTTCCAGGCTCGATTCTAAAAATACATTTCCAGTTTTGCAATAGAAATCTACCCTGATGACTACAGCTACTTGCATGCTGTCTTTCAGCCTGGATTAGGCCTGGTTGCTGTTGAATTAGACCAGATTTCATGGTCCTTGTCTTGGCTCATCCCTTTCTGTAAAAACACTGGCAGAGCTCTATTTTTAATTGTAGCACTTGGCTTTAACATAAGGGCTGTGATCATCCTAGAAATGCAGTTTCTAAGGCTCTTTGTGACTGCAGCAGATCGCTTGTACCCGCACTGTTGTTGCATACTGTAAAGAAGATCTGGGAAAGATCTCTGTAGGAGCTGCGACGGTTCCTGTTACTTGGGTCAGTGCCTCCTGGGCAAGTGTGGCCTCTTCAGGGGCAGCAGCAGTCCTGCCCCTTCCCAGGTTCTGCTTCCAGGGCAGCAGCAGGAGCTCAGGCCCGTTTTCTCCTGGAGAACAGCTCTACGTCACCGTGCTGTTGGGACACAGTATCCCGTGGTAACCTGGATGGTGATGGAAGCTGAGCTGAAGAAGCACCGATGGGTGCTACTGCAGCAGGAGCAGCCAGCTCCCTCAGCTCTGCTGCTTCTTGGGGTGCTCCCATCTCTAGCTTGAAAGCAAAAGGGGGCAGATTTAAAGAGCAGAAAAAGCGGGCTTTTATTCCCTCAAGCCTCCTCTGTGAGAGCAGCTGTGCCAAACCCAGCCTGGGGGAACCGCAGCAGGGTCGGTGGCCTCGGACATGCCCGAGGCTGGGGTCAGTGCAGTGTTAGGGAAGGGCATTAGCTGTAAACCCCAGTGCCTGAATCTTTATGTCCCTGCCATGGACCCCTCTGAGCTTCTGCTGCCCATCTTCCCCATGCCTTCCAGCCCTGGCCCTGCAGCCCATTCCACAGTCACAGCGAGCAGGAGCTGGCAGCAGCAGGTCCTGTTTGCCTTGCCCAGCACAAGCCCTTGTGGGATCAGGTTAGGCATTGCCTGGGGCTGCATTCCTCGAGGCTAAGCTCCAGGGAGGATGAGTAACCAGAGGCAAAGTGCCAGCTCTGGCAGTCAGGAGCTCCCTACCCACTCTCTGCCACTCTTGGGTTTGCTGCTGTTGTGCCCAGCTCTCAGTCCTTGTCCTACAGCCCTCTTGCAGGAGGGGATAGGAACCAGCACCAGCATCACTCTGCTGGCTGTGTTGTTTGCCTCGCTCTGTGGGCAAGGATGTGTTTGTGCCAGCAAATCCTGGGTTCTGCCAGCCCTGCTGAGAGCCCATTGCTCCAGTGCAGGGGGCTGAGATATTTTATCGGAGTACAAATTACCTCAAGATCAACTCAAAGAAGGACTTCGCTGCTGCAAAGGCAGCTTCTCTGCAATTTGGCAGTACCTGCAATATTGTAATGTTGTTATTTTGAAAACTTTTGCTCATTCAATGTCACTAAACAGCTCTGAGGCAGGAGTAAATTCAGTAAATCTGCTCTGACTTCTTCCTCTACCTTATCTACATCTGTAGTACCAATTCTGTGCTGAGGTCATACTGGAGGTCTGCTGCCTTCCAGAAGAACAATGAGCATGGAGTTCTTTTGGACTTAGAACTCAGGCAAGGATGGTCCACTTTTCCTTTTTTAGTGGAAAGGTCTCCTGAAAGGGCTTCCCCTCTTCCAGGCATGGCACACTCTGGACTCCTGAGGATTCCCTGTGAGCACTGCACGGAGCGGGAGCGGCACAGAGAGAAGAGGGAAGACATGATAGTTCACGTTGTCAGTTAAAGTGTGGTTAAACACAGCTAAACCAGTGGGCAAAGCTTCTTTATGTGTGTTTTCTTTGCTCCTCACTCCCAAGATGAACTGTCTGCTTATTTATACAATTGTCTTGACCCTTGTATTTGTTTCTGCTTCAACACCCCCCAAAGATAAAAAATTCAGTTCACTTTTCTCTGCAAATGTTTTATCTGAAAGTTTCTCAGTCACGTTTGCTGTTGTGATTATGACTTTCCTTAAGTGATTCTATTAAAATATGTGACTCGTAATGCATTGAACCATGTTGGCTGGTCCCAGGCCCTGCAAAATATATTTTGAGGGTTTTTTGGTCACCTAGTTTTCAGCCTAGATAGGGTTTCCCTTCAGTCTGTCCTGGAAAATGCTGAAAAAGAAGCTGGTCAAGGATGAGGGAAGAGCAATGGCTTTCGTGGCCTCTTGGGAAATAGCTCACAGAAGTTGAGTCTGGTGTAAAGCCTGTCTCTGGGCTGAAGGGATCCACTTCTTTCCCTGGATCATGCTCAGATTCCAAGTACCTCCCAGCTCTCTGCAAAATAACTTTTTAATATAACCATCTTACAATTGGGATCTCCCCCTGCCTTGCCCTTTGCTTGGCTGCAATTTAGGAGCTGGATGAACACGAAGCCTTCAGTGCTTCCATATCTATATCTCTCCAAAATAGTATTTTTAGCTGATCCCAGAAGATTTGAAACAAAACAAATGCATGCAGCGATATTCTAAACTTGCCTGGATGCAAAGCTAAAAACTGCAGCTTGCTGTCATGTGCTTGATGAAAGGAATTGAGTCAACTCATCCTTTCCAAAAATCCCATGCTTGCTGCCTTTTTTTTTTTTTTTGCTGCTGTGTGGGAGGAGGAGAGAATTAGTTATTCAGTGGAATGAGGACAATTAAAAGCAAATGCAGCTTCCAGCGATGCCATCATCTGTTCAGTTTGCCCTGAGCAACACAGAGGCAGCCTGGCTTTTTAATTGGCCCCTTTCCCTTTCTGTCCTGTGCTTCTCATTGGCACAGGGGCTGGCAGTTTCCAAATTCTCCATAGGACTGTGATGCAGGTGTGCCCTTTCAAGAGTTGTGACCTCAAGGGGGCTGAAAGGCTCTAAACTGCTGTGCATTGAGAGGTCATGGCGTCTCTCCTGCCCAGCTTGCCTTTCCCTGGAGTGCTGCTCTGCGGTGGGGACATGTCCATGGGTCCCACCCCAGGATGAAGCTGTGGTGTCACCGGTGACCACTGCTGGAGGATGAACGTTGCCTGAGATGGGTCACAGGGATCTGGGCCTTCCCACAGCCTGTGATCACAGCGGCCACCCGGACGCAGCACAGCAAAGCTGTTGAAGTAGCTTGCTTCACTTTTGGAGGGGAGCTAAAGCAATCAGCAGGCCTTTAAATGCCAGGTAACCACCCAGGGCATGGACATTTTATGCTTTTTCATGTTAAAAGTGGATCCAGAGCAGCTTTCCTGAGGAGGCAGGATCAGCGGTGCCGATGACGTTGGCTCCACCGTCGCTCCAGGGCCTTTCAGTGTTACTCAGCGGTTTTTTTGCCAGAGTCACTCGTTATCACTTGGAAATCTCACTCCACCTGTTCTGGGGCAGGAGCAGCAGAAGGTGTGTTCAAGCACCTTTGGGCAATGATGAATCATGCTCATGGCAAAGTCCTTGGCAGCTCCTGGCCGCTGCCTGCCAGGGCGAGCTGTCACTGGAGCAGGCTAAGTGCCTCCCCAAAAGTGGGGTTGACCTGGAGCCCGTGCCAGCCCTAGAGCAAAAAACCCCAAACAACAACCCATCCCCTCTGGCCCTACACCAAATACACATTATTTATACAGGGGAGTGTTTTTCATACCGTGGAGGCCTGGGATTAGTTCCTCGTGACAGCATAAATATATTTACAGCCCCTGTGTGTCTGCATTTTGTTACACTTCTAACTTCATCAGCTAATGGTTAAGAAATCCAGCCTGTGTTTATGCTTCTGCAGCAAAAAATACGTTGAATAGTATCATGCAAGAGGCTTAGGATCTTCTGGCCCCAGTCTTTCAAACTGTAATTTAGGGGCTTATTCACAGAAGAAAAGGATAAAAATGCTATGTCCAAGGTTGGCTTCCCCAGGGTGCAGCAAAGGGAAGAGAAGAGCAGCTATGGGAGTCCTCAGGACGGGACACATTTAACCCACCTTTGCTCTTGATACTCAAAAAAATCAGTGTGTCTGGAGTTCCTGTACTATTTAAAAGGAAAAAAAACCCCAAACAACAACAACCACCAATAAGAGTTCCCAGGTTGCATCAAACAAGTTTTTTGCAGGTTTGAGATGCAAGTTTCTTTGCACCAGCTATTTTAAAAATACGTTGTTCATCATGTAACCACAGATCCATGCACGGTCCTCTCCTTTATTCCTCTGCCCTGTGGCAGGGTCAGTTCTACCCAAATACTTCTTCCAAGTGTTTACCATGCTTAGTCTTTCAAAATTGGCAGTAACGGAGACTCCACCACGTTTCCAGGCAGCCTAGTCCATGGGTCAGCTGTAGAACTCATAAACTCAGATTTACTGTAAACCTGTAGAACTCATAAACTTGTATCTGCTAAAGTAAACTGAAGAGCACATTGGGACCAAATATCTACCTACTGTTTGGGGTTTGCTTTCTTAAAAACAAAGAAGCAAGTCAAAGCAAACGCTTTTGTATTCCAGGCACTTCTGCAGAGTTTGGAAATAAAGCAAAAAAGCAACTTCCTGCAAAACGTGTCAATCGCACCTTCCCCTGTGTGACACTGAACGAACTTGTCCAACAAATAGACCTGGAAGAAAAAAAAAGGAGGAAAGGTGCCTGTGAAGCCCTAAACCTCTGATATTCATTTTATTAAAATTTAATGAGGAGCTATCAATAATGAATGCTGCCAGGAGGATGGGAGAACGGCAGTGGAATGGCTTCGAGATTCCTCGTTAGCCAGATTTCTCTACAGAGCTGGGAAAGAAGAGGGCAGCTTTCAAAGGATGAGAGGGCTCCTGTGAGGGACAGCTGGAAGCAGCAGTCTGCAGCAGGCTCTGTGGGCTGCATACATTGGTGGAAGAGTATTTTAAGTGGGTTTTTTTCATTAAAAGCTGAACTGGGGGTGAGTTGTATGCATGTCCTGTAAGGAAAAGATGCTCCTGAATTCCAATGCCTTGAGTACAGCATGGGGAATTGGGGTCATTTCCTCACTGATGGGGATTTCCTGTGTGAAGTTAACTCTGTCTCCCTGTATCTCCCAGCCCATGTGGTACTGCCTCCACAGAATTTCAGTCTCCTAGCTCTTCAGCCAGATTTTGGGAGCTGATGTCCCCATGGCAGTGGCTGATGTGACACACAGAGCTGGGGACGTGATGGATGTTGCACCCTGAGCATAAACAACTCCACTGCCTGTTCACCTCACAGCAATGCTGTCTGGACTGTTTCCTTTGGTGGCTGCATTACCCAGCGTGATTCAAGGAGAGATGCAGCACATCCTGACTTCCCTTTCCCAGTTGCCAGGCCAGCTGCCTTATCAAAGAGAGGAATGGAGCTGATTAGACACGGCCTGGGGTTTTTTTAAGCCCCTAGCAGTTGTTTTAAGGCTTATGTGGGTCTTTAATTAATGCTGTATTTGGATGCCCCCCTAAATATTGCTAATAGGTTCTCTGGTCCTGTGGGACCTCTTCTGTTCCCTGGAGTTTTTGGGGTCATTCATTTGACAGTGATTTTAGTTATTTCTTGAAGGTTACAGAGTGAATTTTCCTTGGCCCTGCTGAGTCTGGATTCCTCTCATCTCTTAGCTGTTTTTTAAGCTCTTCTCTTTCTCATCTGGCCTGTATTTCCTGTCTCTGGTTCTTACTATGAAGCGTGTTAATAAGCATCTGGATGCCATTAACATGTTTTGTGGGAACAGAAGCAGGATAAAAAGTAGAAATTGAAAGCAGAGCCTATGTAGAAGTAAATCTGTGTTCTTTCGTGTTTCTATCAGGAGCAACCTCCCAGAAGAAGATATCTTTGCATCTTTCTTGTGCTTGTGAAACAGACCTCTAGGCCTGACTAATCCCAGTCAGGTAGGTATGAAAACACAGTTTGGACAAGGGAGTTGCTATGTGGCAATAAGAAATGCTTCCAAGGATCCAGGAGGTATTAGAAAGAGTTTGGCTGTGGTGATCTCAAAAACCCCTGTCCCAGCAAGCCTTCCTCTTCTGGAACAAAAAGGGGCAGGACAGAAGAATGCTGATCGCTTTTCTCCTCACTTCTCAGGGCTGGGTGAATCCACAGAGCATATCTGAGGCTCTTTTGAAAAGTCACCAGCAGATGAAGTAATTTGAGGCCTCACCCACACCACAGTTTATTCAGCCAGCTGCGTAGGTCTCTTAACAGAGGTGCTTTTTAATACAGCTTGTCAAGCACTGAGAAATGTCACTTTGATTTTTGACAAACTCCCCACCGAGTGTGATGTGTTTTCTGTTATGCGTTGTTGTCAAGGTGAAGAATTGAATTAGCGTGGCTTTTTAATTGCTTCAGTGTTGAACTCTGATATAAGCTGGAAGGGAAACATCATCCTAAGATGAATAAAGAGGTGATGCAAGAGCTGATCGCCCTCTGATGAGAAGCCAAGTGCTCCAAATGCAAGGAGGAGATTTCAGTGTTGTTTCTGTCTCTAGCTGCATTGAGTCAGTTGCCGGGTTCCTACAAAGGCTTCTGCTGGCCGCTAGCAGCCACCAGGGGACAAGAAAAGACACGATTGTCTGAAATCCAGGTACTCCTCATTTCTGGAAGTCTGGGGAAAGGCTGCCATCTGCTGTAATGCAGAGTGGTTGCTGGAAGTACATTTGACTTAAATCCCAGCGGTCGCGTTGATGCTGAGATAAGCTCAGGATTGGAGCAAAGTCAAAGAAGCAAAGACAAACTAAAAGACCTGGTGATGCTTTTCACACAGATCCCTCTCCTAATAATGGCTGTTACCTTGCATGCCCTTAAAGGGAAAAAAAACTTCCCTGTGGTCCCGACCTGCTTTAATCCCTGGGATTTCCAGTCAAGGTCAAAGACAGTACTGAGGCACCATTCAGAAAGCTGCTGGCTGGGCCAGCCTGCAGGGAGGGTGCTGCTTCCTCAATTTAATCTAGGCACCCACATCATTCCACAGCCCCTCAGTCACAGGGTTTTAAAATGCAGAAAGCTGTGTGGCTTTCCTCTCAGCAGTATGTGTGTGATACCTACACTAGCTACGAGTGAACTTGGCTGTACCCTCTACCCACAGGTCTTGCAACCTAGAGGAGAGCAAAGTCTAAAAACATCTTACAACTCGGGGCCTTTATCTCTGGTCTTTAAAATAAAACCTGTACTGAACCCTGTGGTATCCAGAATCCAATTCTTCTCTTTAAAAGTCACTAAGATGCCAGCCCTGCTCCCTCGGTACCAACTTGGTCCACTTTTTCTGTACCTTTTTCTTTTTTTTCCCAACCATCGCTTGCTTTGAAACTGCATGTTTTGACTCACAAGTAATCTCAGAAACAGGAGCTTTTTGCTTGCCTGAGGTGCTGCTTGGACCAGAGTGTTTCCCATTATACTTTCCTGAAAGCATCCCACTAGAATCCCTCCTTTTGTAATGTTGGAGTGGCTGTGGCCGGATTCGAAGGGAGCAGTGCACATCACAAAGCTAGCCTGGAAAGCTGACATAAAGAAAGCCAGAGCCCCTGATGACTCAGGTATTAATGCACTCCATCAGAATAAACTGCTATCTGATAAAATGGGCTCGCTCCAGATACAGAAGAAAGGGCTTTTAATTTTATGCAGCCTCTTTACTGGAGACTGAGAGAACCAAGAAGTGTGTGAAGTGCAGCCACATCTGCGGCATGTCTAAGGTGCTGAGGACTGACTTGGAGCCAGGAGGAGCTCTGCTGCCCTTGCAGACATGGAGGAATACATGGCAGGGCGTTCAGGAGCAACAGGAGAGACTTGGCATCCCAGTTTTATGGGTTGTCTTTATGTTATGACAGTGTCTTGGTGGAGTCTGTTAAGAAACTGTCCTAGAAAGAGCCATGTGAGGTGGTGGGTCAGTCATGTCTTCTCTACAAAGGTCTGAATCTGAGTTCTACTATTCAGCATTTGGTTGACATGATAAAAATAATCTTCAAAATTTTCATCTGTGTTGATTTTGAGAGCCAGTAATGTTGCCCTATGAAACTGCCATCCCATTCTGCGTGCTCCTAAGCTCCTGTCTTGAAAGGTTTCTTGTGGTAGTGAGCACCATGCTCCACTTAAACAAGACCTGGAAATATGTTCTCTGCTACTGGCATGAAATATTCAGTCTTAATATCCCTTCACATCACTTGAGACAAGAGGAGCAGAAACTCTCCATCTGCCTTCTCTGCAGTGTTCATTATTTTACATATTTCTTTTATATCCCTTGCTTCCTCCAAGGAGAGCTTTTCCTCGAAGTTTGGTTGTTCCTATCATTGTTTAATGCTGCTCTTTTAGAGACAAGATTATCCACTAGACTCAGGGTTCCTGGGGGACCTGCCCCTCTAATTACATTTAATCACTCTTTTCCCTCGCATTCCCTATGGATTGCAGTACCTTCTTCATTTTTTTACAAGCTGAGCAAAGGATTTCTCTGGAAAACTGAAAGCTAGGGGCATCAGGATCCTGTAAGCAAGGACCTCCTAAAACACTATGACATCTCAAGAAAGGAGGCCAGGTGTTCCTAGAGATGACCCAGCTTTTACAATAGTTGGCTCTTAGTTCTGCCACGGAGCAGTAATAAGGATTTCCTTATTTTTTTAATGTCTCTTGTATCTGAGAAAACATCGAGCTACTTTATTCTTTTCACTGTTTATTTTCTACAGCACAAAACTCACTGTTTCCCATGTCTTTTCCAGGAAGACTCCATGGAAGGCTCCTGAGCTGGCGTGAGTGTAGGAAAAAACCCTGTCATATTTCTGTTGTTTTGTAAGAAGGCCAGTTTAACTCACACAGATGAAAAAGCAGCAGTAGAAAGATTTTCCTGGCTAAAGCTACTTAGGGTTGGAGTTGGAGTTTTTTCCCTGGGAGAGCCTTTGTGGGATGATGTCCTGTGTGCCCAGGGTGAGGGTGTTTGTTGGGCTGAGTCACACTGCCCTGCAGAGCTGACGTGGCCCTTGGCAATCGGTAGGAAGCCCAGATAACTGAAATGCTCCCATAAAAGCAGACTTTATGGACATAAGCTGTATGTGAGGAGGTAGACTGACAACAGATCAAGTGAACTATGGTCCACTTTCCAATTTCCTCACCTCACCAGCTCTGCTGGTGAAGCGATGGCTGTCCTTAGCCACAGAGCACATTCAGGCTGTGAACACCACAGTTCACAAACCCAGCCACACCACGTGCCTCGGGGAGCTCTGGGATGCTTTAAACCAGACTTTGTTCTCAGAGTCTCCAGAAATCACCCACTGTTTGGAGGAGAGGAGGTTTCTCAGGCTGGACTGGTGTTGTCACTGCCAGCTCGGGGTGTAACAGAAAGGTGACAGTCAGAAAAGCAAGCAGCAGGAGGCAGCCCCATGGCTGGCATCCTTTCCTTCTGATCCACAAAGATGGTGCAGCTCTAGTTTATTTTTCCCAAGGGGAACAGAGGACTTTGCTGTGAATACAAAATGCAGCAGAACAGTGACAACATTTAGCTCGGAGATAATGTCAATGAAGCATAAGGTAGAAAATCAAACAGTTTGTTACTTTCCCTGCATGAACAGATAACAAGACTCTTTTCATTGCAACTGGAAAACATTAAAGGTCATGGGAGGGTGCATGGCTCAAATATCACTTTGAGGGTATGGCTTTCCCCTGCATCTCTGACACAATTAATCACTGGCTTTGAAAGTACCTCTCTGCTGCAAGAGAAACACAGACATGAGGTTTTCAGCTAGATCAGGGCTTCCTGGGCAAATGTCAACTGAGGGGTAAGCCAGCTCTGCGTAAAGGTCATTTCACGCTAAGCAACTGATGCAAAATTTCTTCTTTAGGCTGCTCTGACTGAGATGAATTCAGCAGGATAGCTCCCTGACTCAGTGGAGATGCTGCAAGAGCAGTGTTGTGAACCTCAGCAGCTGTGCACTGAGGTCAGTCCTGCACAGCCGGACTTGGCTTGGCTCAGTTTGCTGACCAGGACTGGACACATTTCAGCAGTGACTGGATCAACCCATGATTCATACAAGGGAGGCGTGGAAAATTGTATCCATGCTGCAGGACTCACCTTCAGCCTCAGGCTGACCCATGGGGCTAGAGAGGGGAAAACTGGTTTACCACTAAGCCTGTAGGAAGGGCTTTCCCCTCAAAACCAGCATCTGCAGTTAATAATCACGTACAGCTGCTCCTCTGCTGGGGATTCCCTTTCCTTTTGCCTTCCACTCTCTTCCCATCCCCTCCCATTTGTCTCTTTGCTAGTGGAAAGTGGTTATGTAGATACTCTCACGTCCAATTCCAGAAGGTCAGACTACTGAAAGCAAACTGTGAACTCCGTCTGGGCAAATCCGAACTTTCCAACTCACTTGTGAGTGGTTGCAGGAGCCGTGGAGACACACCCAGCCAGCTGGCAGCAGTGCTGAGGCAGGAATGCTATCCTCAACCCACACAGCTGAGGACTTTTGTTTGGGTCAACAGCAAGAAACATAAAGCAGAAGCTCCCAGGAAGGACAGCGCTACCACCACCTCCCTCCTACAGCCTCTTCAATTGCCTTACTTTTATCCACATGATTAAATTCTGCAAACTCAGTCCTCCTGCAGTCTGGATCAATACACAGCAATCAGTTTTACGTTATGTTTATGATCTCTTTGCTCATTTTATTGCTGCTGTGTCATGTTTTAGGGATTGGGAGACAGACAGACTCCAACTAATGTGGTCCCCAAGGGGAAAAAAAAACCCAGAAAAACCCCAAGCCACCATGTTTTGCCTGCGAGGAGTGTGTCTGAGCACAGCGGAAGCTGTAAGGCACAAAGAGATTTCTGCTAGGTAGGGGAAAATATGCTATAAAAATATTGAGAGTGACATTTGCAGATTGCTGGAGGGAAATCCCCATTGGCTTCCTAACAAGCATTTAATATTTAACATAGTTGTGTTTTTTGCTGTTCTAGCTTCCAATGAAGTCTCTTTGACCTGTGCTAATATTAACTCCAGAAAGCCAAGGATGGAATTCTGAAGCATGGGAAGATACATCCTTATTTTCTAAAGCATGTCTGTGAAAGGTATAATGAGTGGCCATTGATACTGAAGTTATGAAGTAATAGTAATATTAAACAAGTCTTTCTTTCTGGTAGTGTCATGGTTTTTTTGCTCTTTAAACTTAACTTTTAAAAAGATGACCCCTGGTCAGGTCACACAGGCCTCTCAAGGAAGTCAACAAGGAGTCTCTGATCTTGGTGATATTCATCCGGGCTTTATTGGCTGAGTCTGCAAAACAAATTGTTCCGAACAAACCTCTGCCAACCCTGACCACCAAGGAGCAGAACATCTTCAGCCTAGCCTGTTTGAGGCCAGCACCAGACACAAACACGAGTCAGTGAGCTGCAAGCCCAGGCGTGAACCCCAGCATTTCCACACAGCCCACAGCCACATGCGCGTGTTATTAAATACAGCCGGAATCGCTGCTGTTAATTAATCAGCGTTTCCCTGCGATCTGTTATCTGGCACAGGGCTGCGGCCGAGAATTTAGGCGTGTTTAAAGCACCATCAGGCATGAGGCTGCTACTGCTCCAAATGGGACCGAACGCGTCCCTCTATTTCAGCAGCTTCTGCGGCGAATTACGGCCGAAAATATAAATCTGAGGCAAACCGGCTGCGGAGCGCCCGACGGGGGGAAAGGTTCGGTGATGAAGGCTCCCACATGCCGGCCCTGGGCACCGCGAGGGAAAAGATTCAGTGATGAAGGCTCCCAGATGCCGGCCCTGGGCACTGCGGGGAGAAAGGTTCGGTGATGAGGGCTCCCAGATGCCGGCCCTGGGCACTGCCAGGGGAAAGGTTCGGTGATGAAGGCTCCCAGATGCCGGCTCTGGGCACTGCCAGGGGAAAG
>WBMY01013226.1:1101528-1146277 GCA_013397315.1 Donacobius atricapilla | reverse complement strand
TTTTTTTTTTTTTTGATCTGCTGTTCATGTGGCTACAGCTGGGAAGGGCGAAAGAAACCCGTACAAAATGTAATAATATGAAAGTCAGATGTTTTATCCTGGCCTTGTAGGCTACCCATGGTGCTTTGCTGTGGGGCTGCAGCTGTTCTGTTCTCTCTCTGGAGTCGCTGCTGTTTCCTCTTGCCTGTTTCCCTGTTTGAGGAGAGTGTTTTGAGATAGCCTTATGAAAGAGACAATTTAAGGGGAGGGTGGTGGCATCACTCTTTGGGCTATTCAAGTGGCTCTTGCTTTTCTACAGCCCTCATTCTGCAGTTTGCTGGGAAAGTAGCACAGAGTGAGGAATGACAGAATCTGCTTGAGCATAACAGCGTGTGTGGCTAAGCAGGGCTGATGGGAAACGCAGATAACTCTCACACTGCTTCCTCCTTGGATTGATTTCATCCCAGCAAGGCTCACCTGGATGCTCCTCAGTCACACTCACTTTACAGAGAAGGTGCAAAGTGTGAGAGCATGAGGCTGCGGAGACTCTTGGGGTGTGCAGAATGCACTCAAATCCGTGTTTGTTTGTGAGTACAAATGTAGTTGTATTTATTAGGCTTTTAGAAAGGCCAGGCTCACATGGCCTCCTCTCTAAGTTGTATGCAGCGGTTTCATGCTGGAAGTGGCTTGCCATGGGGACAAGTCACAGCTCTCCTCTGGCTGTGGCCTCCTCGTATCCCTGACAGTCATCATCCTCCTCCCCTGAAACCCCAGGGTGGAAGTGGGTGTCCAGAAAGAGCTTGGGTTAGCAGAACGGCTCACACAGCTTCAACCTCAGTCTGAAACCGCTTAAATGTCTCTCCTCCAAGATAACCTTGGCTCCCGTGCTGCAACAGGCATGTCTGTCTCAGGGCACCAGGGACAAGCGTGGAACTTACAGCCTGAGGAATTAGCAGTTGAACAAAAAAAGTGAAAGCTTGCACTGGTGTAGTCTGGCTCACACTGTCTTTCAAAGGTGCTGTGTACTTTGCTCGTACCATGGTTTCCCTGTTACAGGGTGAAATCCTCATTTAGCTGTGTAATAATACATAGGGAAAGCTCAACTTTTGAGGACAGAGTAAATATATTAGGCCAATAACAACATGCCATTTATTAGCTGTTGATGTCCTGGAAGGAGTCCCTTGTGCATTTTTATCTTTCAGTTATGTTTCAGGCATGCATTTCTTTAATAAGTATCTTTGGTATTTATCATATCTTCTAGAAGTGGTGCAATGTCTTGCTTTGTGGGTGGCTTCTGATAGTTTTCTGTTCCAAAGCGTGTTGGGTAGCCAGAAGAGTGCTTGAAATACTTCCATTTCACACTGTTGTTGCCAAAGCCATGACAGGCAGCAGGGAATTGAGCATGCCATTTGTGTTCAGAGAGAAACTTCTCCTGCCTTACCTTTGGGATGCAGAGCATACCCCTTGGAAAGTGTCCTGCTGGTGGCTCAGTGTGGACAATGGGGAATAACACCTGAAGGAAAGCTTGCTCAGTGTTGCATGTTCAGGTGGAACCCTGGGGGCTCTCCCCTCTGAGTGCTGAGTGTCTCTTCTTAGGTGTCCCTATTTCTGAAGCTGAGATAAAATGTGGAGAGCAGATTCTACGAATGATACTGGAAAAACAAAGCATGTGAATAATTACACTGAGAATATGGGAAGGCAGTTTCTGAAGAACTTCTGCACAAGCCCCGATACTTAGAAAAACAAGCACGTTCTCCAGAGTTACAACCAGCCCATGCAATTACTTCTGAGTAATACTCTTTGTTGTTTGTTGTGCTCTCTTCCAGCCGCCGAAACCTGGGGTGTGAAACTCGAGTCACAGCGTAGTCATCTCAGAAATAGCCTCGTGTGATTAAAGCATTGCTAGCTCACAGATCTGCTCCTTTGCTGAGTGTGCACTCTCCCCGTGTGTGGCTCCTACTCTTGTCACCCCAGTATTTTGTTCCATGCTGTGTGGCACAGCTGTGGCATATTCCGCTTGCTGAGCACGCTACTGAACAAGAATGTTTTTAAAGAGGAGGCTGTAAGCTGAAATACAACTCTTGGTGTGCTCAGGCTGTAGGAACTACACACTGTCAATTCACATCATCAAAGCCATTTTCATTGTTGCCATGGCTGATTTGGTTAAACTTCAGCGGTATTAAGTCATTGCAGTGACAGTGAAATTTAATACAATCTTTTTAAATCAGGAAATTAATACAATGTGTACAAAATAAATGTAATATATTGAAGGCATGTTGCAAATAGGACCATAATCCTGTGTTCCAGGTTCTAACACTACTCTTGTGTCTAACCTCTAAACGTTTTTTTAATTGTGTTAGTTTAATATACATTGCTATACAAAATGTGAGTAAATTATGGTGACTGCTGCAGAGGACACAGCTGATCTAACCCATTTTAATTGTATATAATTTAAACCCTGATGTAATGAAGTTAGACCGTTGCATATTCTTACTACAGACATATGTTCTTCTAAGTAAGAGACTCAGGGGACTCCCCATTTCATAATTCACTCTGCACAGTTAATGCAGTTAACTGCATTTACCTGCCTTTCACTTGCATGAAAAATCGAGTTAAATATTCTGCAGAAGTTTTGTTCTGTGTTAACACCGAGTTTCATTTTTTTGGTGTGTTTAAATCAGCAAATCTGTATATTGTTGTGTATTTTTAAATGTTGATTTCGGGGCTAGTTATAGATTCCTTTGTTTATAAAATGTTCAGCAGTGGAGTGCAAGGGAGCAGCTGTTCTGTTGGTGAACAAATTGAAGTTTTTGAAAGTCAGATAAGGTCAGTGTACAGAGATGAGCGTAGGGCAGGATTTTCACCTTTATATGGGCTTGGCACATATTCCTTTGTAATGTGGATTTAATTCAGGTACTGTTGTCCAGTTTTCTTTATCTTTCTGAAGTTACGCTTTGTTGGCCAATTTAAGGACTGCATTTTGAGGACTGCCTGGTTTTGGGCAGTACAGAGATGAGTTTTTTTCCTGTGTAAATGTGTTTTTTCATTGGGGTTAATTATCCATAAGGTCCTGACTTATGAGGGTACTAGAATAGCTGCTAGCTATGAATAATTTAGTACAGCATCAGATTGCATGCCACTTAAGAAGGCCTCTGCCTGTGAGGCCTTATACCTTGTTGAAATCCACTCAACAGTATGAAGGTTACTGCTTGCACTGCTATTTTATTGTACTCTTTTCATTCTATTTTAAGATTTGTCAGTGAATATTTTACGGTGATAAGTGATGAAAATATCTGTGCAAGAGTAGGTAGAGCTTGTTTTTGAAATGCTGAGGCGTTGAGCTACTCTTCAGTCTTAAACTGTCTTTTAAATTTGCTCTAAATCGCTGACTGGCATCACACAGATAGCATTTTCTCCACTCAGATTTATGTAGTTGAGACAATTCATATCCTAGACAATTCTTTTAGATGGTACTTCATTGTGGGGAAAGGAGAAAGGCTGAATTAAAGGCTTGCAAGAGTTACAGGATTTCAGTGCTTTCTACCAGTTGCCCTAGTTGCTCATACATCTGATTGGAGCAGGCTGTGGCTCATATTACAGAGGCTTTTTCAGGAGAAAAACTGCAAATACAGCACTTTGAAGCAGTTCCAAGTGCAGGTAAATTTACTGTATGCCTTTAGGAGACTTGGTCATGGCAACGTAGCACTGGATGTGTTTTTTAAGAATGCTAAAATGATGAGTGCTTTGTCATCATATACTAGATTTTTCACAAAACCACCCCAAAACATTCGGGAAGAGCTTGATGAGGAAGCTTTGGCAATGTCAAGGGAAGAACATTAGAATATGAAAATGCAATAAAAGTAGTAGAGAAAAAGGGGTTTGAGGGGTTTTGGTGGAAGAGAGATAAATGCTTTATGGTATTTAAGGAAGATTTCTCAGATGTCTGGAAAGGTTTTTTGTCTGACTGCTTCTGACTGTTCCCATTCTCTGTCTGCCAGTAAGTTTTTCTTACTCTGTGCCTCTTCATTGGGATGCTCTGTTACAGCTGAACATCTCTTTTAGAATTGTTTTATAGGACACTTCCAACCTCGATTAGAAAGTAGAACCTCTTCTTTTTCTTTTCCAAATGAGATTTGTAATATATGTGCTGCTGCTGGAAGCCGGCACGGTGAGATACAGCCATCCCTTGGTGCCTGCTTTAGCACTGGAAGATAAAATTGGCCTTTAATCTTTCTGTGCTCCTTCACAGGGCAGTGAGTAATTTAAGTGTCCATTAAGGGTTAGTAGTTAAATGCTAAGATCTTGCTAAATGTGTTTAATTTCTCCTTAAAGGCAAGGATCCAGATGGGTCCCTTTGAGCAGGCACTCCTTGTGCTGTACAGTTTTAATAAACTCCCAAACCTCTAATAGTTGTGCAATGTACTGCTGTCTGATACTTTGATGGAAATGCAGTTTTGTTTACAGATGGAAAGAACTCATTAGGTTCAGCCCTAGTGTAAAATTTTTAAGGTTATTGATTTTCAAATTGAACTGAAAATTAGTGGGACTTTGCTTACTCTGGAGCTTTTTGATCTATGGTTTAATTGTCTTCTCTATGCAAATACATTATGTTGGAGTAAACTGTACTTGACTAGACAGCCATAAAAGTTGAATTGTCAGTTTTCCTGATTCACGTACAAGGTTTCCTGATATTTGAGAGGAAATTCTATTGTGAATGTGTGCACTGTGGCTGCAATAGTTACGGCAAGAAAGGAAGAAGTGCCTGAAAGACTTGCCTTTTTTTCCTAATGTAGCATTTTGGTGGTGCTGTGCACAAGAACAGGCTGTCCTCCAAACCTACAGGTGTGTGAGGAACAGACTATGTATGAAGTTACATTCTGCCTTTTGTTTTTGTGTTTAAAAGAAACTTGTTGAGACGTGCCAGTTGAAATATTGCAGTTAAAAACAATACTGGAGTGTCATTGTTTTGATACAGTGTGTCCCCGGAGCTTTATTAAAGCCTTGATCTCTATTGTTTCCTATTTAGCTTTTTTCAAGTGGTGATTTTATGCAATGGCATCAAGCCACAGTTCTTCACCAGTGCCTCAGTCAAACAGCAGTGATGCTTTCTTTAAAAAAGAAGTGGACGCCACGAAACGCTTTCGCCCTGTGCAGTCCCTGCCGGATGTGTGTCCCAAGGAGCCCACAGGTAATGCTGCTGTGCAGGAGGAGGGGAAAACTTCACCTCGATTTGCTGAGCCACTGCCAGCTATCCAGTTATTATTTCTTAGTGTACTAAGCCGTAGTCTTATTTCCAAGCATGCTGTGTGTCGTGTTTTACCTGCTTTTTGCCAGGGTCGGGGTTAAATGCTTGGGATGGTATTTCTTGTTCAGACTCAGATGTTTATTAATTCTTATCTATGTTACAGTCTCACAAACCGTGAGTTTTACAGCACTTTTAGCTAACAAAGTAAAAATGGAGCCCTATCTCTCTCTCTGCAAGGCCTTTTAAGGATAAACTGTCCAATTACAAAATGACACCTAAATTATTTTTACTTTTAACCCAATAACCAACCACCCATGGCCCACAATGTGGATATTTCTACCCAATTACAAAACACCACCCAGACCCGTGAAAAAGGAGGACTTAGCTTATGCCCTAAATCCTCCATCTTGCTTTATATATATTACTATATTCTAAAACCTTAAACTCTGAGTTTTGTACCTTGTGATATCACACACTTCTATTCAAACTGCACACCCACAATCCCAGTGCTGTCACTCAATTTTGGAAGCCTTTTCCATGGCCTCAGGTCAATGCAGTGTTTGCCTGGGGGTCAGTGCCTGTCAGCACAGAAAGCCTGAAATTCTCAATGCCCAGGCTTCCAACAGCTGTGATTCTTTTTTAAACCACTCAGTGTCCCTTCTGAGCAATTGCAGAGACTATCTGCAGCTTGTTTTAAGATGTCCCCATTATAGGTGGGACTTTGCTTGCATGATTCCACATTACAGCTCTGATCCATACTCCATGTATGAGGAGCGTGCAGTCTGACAGAGCCCGTAGCAGACGTGTCTAGTGTGCTTGGAGCCGGGCTGCATTCCTTCTGGGAGACATCCCAGCCCTTCTGCAGAGGAAACAAGTGATCTGTCTAGTACTAAGTCTCTGGTGCTGTTGTTAAATCAGATTTTGGTCACACTTGCAGCTGTTGTGTTGCACTAAAGCTTAGTTTATGCAAAGGAATAGGTGGGACGGTGTCACAGCAGGACATGAAATAGATTGACTCCATAGAGTTGTCAGAAGAGAAAGAAGGCTCTATTTACAATCCCAACAGTTTCTTTTAGAACACGCTGTGTAAAAAGGTCTGTTCTTGGTCCATGGCACTGACACTGCTCTCCATTGGTTCAGGAATAGGAAACAACCCCTGGGGACAGTTGTTATGGCAAAGGGAACACTGTTTACTTAACATGTTGTGAGAAATGGAGACAGATGTTTTGAAAAGAGAAAACTGTTGGCAGCTTTCCCTTGGGAAAGGAGCTAGCAATGGTTAGCGAGCTAAAATTCTCTCAGAAATGTCGAGCCCACAGGATGGGATCTTAGGAATTATGACATAGAATGCCAATGAATTGCAGCTGTCATTCTGATCAAGATCAGATTATTAGAAGTATGTTTGTAGTTGGAATCATTTTCTCTTCAGTAGAAGCTAATGTTGAGCTAAATGTATTTAATGAGTGTCAATGCACCACTTCTGTGTTCAAAAGTTGAGTTGGTTAATCTCATGGAAGAAATGCAGGGTAAAGTGTTGCAGGGGGAGAATATCATCTGTCATTTGCATAGACGATTCCAATTTAGTATGTAATTGGTAAAATATGGTTTGCTTAAGAACCAGATTTTAGCGAAAGCTACAGCTTTGTTTCTCAGCCTAACATACTGCTTTCTCTTTTGTGCTGCAGGCAATCCCAATAACTTATGTGACAGCCCATCTCTAGTTGCGGATCAGCAAAGATGGACTATTTATCATTCCAAAGTCAATCTCCCAGCAGCATTAAATGATCCTAGGTTAGCAAAAAGGGAATCTGATTTCTTTACAAAAACATGGGGAGTGGACTTTGTGGACACTGAAGTCACGCCTTCATTCTACCTCCCACAGATCACCAAGGAACATTTTGCATTATACCAACAGGAAATCACTCCGGTAAGAAGCACATAGTCCCAGGGACCAGAAAGAGATCCTTCTTCTAATTAGATTATCCTGGCTAGTAGCCCATCATGCAGTTAGCTGATAATTAATTTGCTTTTTCAGTGTTGGTTGGGTCTTCATTAGACATTTCTGATTTTATAATCTCAGAATCCATCGTGTGGAAAATGCTCTCTGAATTGTCCTGAGGCAATTTCGGGTTATTTTTAACTTCTGTTTCTGAGTACTGAGCTCTGCACCAGGGCTTGCAGTTCATATTTGTTCTTTCTGGTTGTTGATCCTTTTTTCCTGTAAGGATTGTTTAAGGATTGGGCTCTACAATGCAGCATAACATTCTCAGACCTTTGGATCAAATGACTACATGCTGCAAGGGCTGGAGATATTTTTTAGGAGACTTCAAGCTAAGCATTGAAACATTTGTACATGAACTTCTTAAACTATAAAGAGGCCTATTACCTTGATGATTTGTTTTGTAACAGGGAAGTGTAAGCTACATCTAAGGACACCAGGACCAGTAGTAGACTTCTACAATCTCTTAAAAATACAAGTGTCAGTAAGTATGTAGTATTCTTTTTTTTTTTTTTAAACTGAAAGAACTTGTAGAAGTCTCCTGCTGTTTTCTGCTTCCTTGGTTTGTAGCTTCCTGGTTTTTTGGGGTTTTTTTTGCTGGTTCAGAATTAGCTGCAGGAAGTGTTACTTGTGTAATTATCATTAAAGATGGTAGAAGGGAATTGTCTATAATTGAACTACAACTGAACTATTGCCTTTAACTCACATTTTCAGCATTTAAAATGTTTTAAGATCTCATCCTTTAAAGTTAGTACTTGGTGCAGTGACTGCTAAATGAAAGAAGATTTTGGAACTGCGCTGGGATGTAGCTTCTGGCAGAATTCTAGTTAACATTGGTGTTCTTCAGAAACATAATTTCTCACCACTATAATCTCTGGTGGTGTTTAAAATTCAATGCTCAGCATGATAAAACAAGATACGTGGTTTCAGCAAGGTACTCACTAGTAATATGTACAAATAATTTCTACTTTCATCCAATTTGATTTAGCAATGAAAAAGGATTCTTTTGTGTGTTAGTGTGGTTTCTGGATTAGTCAGCAAATCAGTGTTTGTATATGTAATTACAATTGATCTGTGATTGTATGTCATTATGTAGAGATGTTACTGCACCTCTTCAATAACTTCTGTGTTCATTTTCTCTTGAGATGTAAAGATACAGGAAAAAACAACGCATCCACTATAGGTTGAAGTTTTTGGTACCTTTTACCTGGACAAACTTTGTCTGAGCTTATAAGAGGAAGAAAATACTTTGAATTTGCCCGAATTATTTTGTTTAATTTAGTTGTGTTTCACTGAATGTTTTGCTTCAGGTGAAAAAATTCTGGGTTTAAAGCATCAAAATAATTCTTTATTATAATTTCTCTTCTACAGAGAGAAAAGGTTCATGAAAGGTGCAAGAATATTTGTACTCCTAAAGATACCTTTGACGGGACACTATTACACACTCACGGTACAGTCGAAGCCTCCTTCAATCTAATTAAATGTGGTTTCTTTTTGTATCAGTATGTTATAACACCAGTAGCAAGGGTTGTGAATGTTACTCGTTGTTGATCCTACAATGTACCAATTGTTTCTGTTACTTGCTTGAGATCTTCACCTGCAATAATAGCTGATGATTTCTTTGAAAAAATAACTGAAAACTCGGACATGGTAGGCTTGGGAGTGTTCGTGACCACTGCTGACATTTTAAAAGTCAAAACATCAGTGATACCTGCTTTTAAACTTTTTCTTGTCATGTTTGGATTCGTGGCAGGTCACTGTGGCCCTGGCAGTGTTTTCTTTAACTGCTGGTTATTTTAAGATCCATTGAAACTGTTGCATCAAGTTTGTCTCACCTGTTGGCATTCCTGCTGCCATGAGAGTCAGGTCAGGGCTGAGGTGGGAAATGACATCTCAGGGTGATCTAGTCTAGACCATCTGCTGAAGCCAGGGCCACCTGTGGGAGGACAGTGTCCAGTTGGGTTGTGAATCTCACACATAGAAATTACACAATATGTCTGGGCAACCTGTTTCAACGTTTTACCACTCTTGCAGTAAAAATACTTCCTTTTGTTCAAATGGAATCTTTCGTGTATCAGTTTCTGCCCATTGCCTCCTGTCCTGGCCCTGTGCACCGCTGAGAAAAATCAGCTTTATGTTCTTTGCATCCCCTCAGCAGATCCTTAAGCACATTGATCTCCCCTGGGCTTTTCCAGGCTAAACAGTCTCTCCTCCTTGTTTCTTAATTATCTTTGTGGCTCTTGACACAATTCACTCCAGTATGTCTAGGTCTGCCTTGTGCTGAGGAGTTCAAATCTGATGAATTTTAGGACTTCAAGGAAGTAGTTCAGCTAATAGGAAACCACACAGGAAGGAAGGCAAGAGGCAAAATAAAAAGTAAAAAAAAGATAAGTAAAAGGAAGAAAAACACTCATAACTTGGAGAAATTTTTTATTATTTATTTTAATTTCCTTTCTCAAAAACGTTAGCATAAATTATTTCATTCATCAGTCCTTGTTTGATAAGTCTTATCTGTATCAATGTCTACAGGTAATACAGCAAAAAGGATTCAGTAGTTTGCTCCTTCTGAGCAAGTAGTTTCAGTTGACTTTCTTCCTCCTCTTCTGTGAAAAGGAAGCCCTTCTGCAGGGTTTCTCTGTATTGGTGTTACTTTGGAATAGCTGTTCCAGAATGAGTCTGTGCTGCATGCTGCAATAACAAAGTGCCTTCTTCAGTCCTAGCTTAATCCTTTTTAAAAGAGTCTAAGTATTTTTAAAAAGAGAAAATTACTGTCACCAAAGTAACTGAGACCTCCTTGGGCAGCTCCTAGTAGAAGCATCATTTGGTAAACTGAAGCTTGTGATTTTCTATAAATTCTGCTGCTACTGTTTCCTGTCTTCCTCTAACTCCATCCCACAAGACTTGGCCTTTCACTCCTGTAAGAATTGGTCTGTCCAAAGGCTGAGGACAGCAGGGATGATTCCAAGGTTACCTTTTGTACTTTGATACAAATAAAGTAAGAAGCAAATGAAGTAAAAACCAGAGAGCAGTGTGGGAACTGATGCTGAGGTAGCACTTGCCGTGTTTGTCAGGGTTGAGCAGACTGTCCAGCAGAGATATGGGCTTGTTGCTTTTAAATTCCTCAACTTTTTTGTCCTCCAGTGTGCCCCCTCTTCATAATGCCCACTAAAATAATGAGTAAGGGTGGCACAGGGGATTTTGGCTGAACCTCAAAAGTCTGAATTTGCCTTTTCTTCAAGTTCTGCTGGGATATAATGAATTAACACTTTTCCCAGCTCAACTCTCTCACCCTCTGCAATCGTTACGTCAGCATACTCCGTAGGAATTAGGGCTGCTGTGCTGCCTGCTCAGTGCTTGGGACTCTGACCTGAGCCCTTGTTCATCCTTCTTGCCAGCCTTTGTACATCCAATCTCCAAGTGCTGTGCAGAAGTGATTATGTGGGCAGCTTCGGTCCCAAGCATTGAAACTGGGGTGATATTAGAAGGACTTTTTACTGGCCCTTGCCAGTGCACTAATGAATGCGAAGTGCTAAGTGGATTGCTTTGTATGACTAACACTGACTCTGCCAAAGCAGCCAAGTGCAAGCTCCTTTGAGTAGTCTGAGCATGAGACACTGCAAAGGACAGAAGAGCACTTCAAGGAATCAGAATATTTCAGGTTGGCAGGGACTTCAGAAGGCCCTTATTGCAACTGCCATCTCAAAGCCAGTCCAGCTGTGAGGTCAGGCCAAGCCATTCAGAACTTTACTGAGAAAAATGGAAATATCCAGAAAATATCTGCAAATATATAGCCAGAAAATCTCCGAAGTACCCAGCCCTTCTGGGCAGCCTGTTCCAATGCTTGATTGTCCTCATATCGTCAAGGTTCTCCTCATGTTCACTCAGAAAGTTGCATTTCAGTTTGTAAGCCTATTCCCCCTCTGTGAGGAGCATGGCGTCATTGTCTTGAACACTTCCTCCTGAGATTCACTTGTTCAGTTGTTTCCCATTGTTTGCTCATGAATGACTACCTGTGTTTTGTTTAATTTTAGATAAATCCAGGACAGATCTGGAACAAGTACCTAAGGTATGGCTTCTGTGCACTCGGAGCTGTTGTAAGGCTTTCTCACGTGAAGTGTTGGATATATGCATGTGCTCTGTTTGTTGTAGAAATTTTGTCCTCGCTGATGACTTGGGTTGATTCTCAAGAGGATTTGTAGCACTCAGAATTTAAAGACTAAGGATGATTTGCTTTGTCTTTTTTTTTTTTTCTTCTTGTTTCCATGGTCTCAGTTTTTCTCCTAAAGTATATAATACAAATACCATTATTGTTTCCATTTTTAAATAAATGAAGTTAAGAACCTCAGAGCTGAGCAGAATTAGCCACTCTAGGAGGAAGGGAAAACTGAAGAGTTTGGGAAAAGCTTGCATATTGCCTAGTGTACAACTCAGCATTTGTTTAAGTGCTTGAACCCTTGATCACAGCTCTCTTGCATATAAGCATGAAGCATACATGATGTGGGTTTTTGTGTCAGGTTGACAAAAGACACAGCTCCAGATTCCATTTTAGTCTGAATAATTTTTTTATAGGTACAGTAAGAAGTCAGAGTATTAATGTGGGTCAGCATCTGTGTGCCAGTCGTGTAGGCTGTGGCTTGAGTAGCTGTCACTGCAGTGTTTAAAAAGCAAGAATGCTTGAGTGTGGTGTGATGGCTGCAGTCTGTGTTGAACCTTTTAAAATTACACTTCATAAATAAAAGGAAGAGGGTTCTACTGCCTGCCTGTAAGCTCAAGGTTTTGTCAAATATGAATAATGCTGTCAGAGAGAATTTTAGATTAGTAGTTCTCCCGGGAAATGTGGTTAATGTTACATGTTACTTCCTGACTCTTCCTGTGCCGAGCAGGGTTGCTACCTCCTGCCTAAAGGATGTCAGCTTGAGGCTCTGTTCCCTCCCAGGGAACACTTGCTGCGCCCTGACAGAACTGTGACCCCAGGAATGAGCACACTGGCAGCAGGATGCCCATGTCAGTGAAGCAGCTTTGCTCAGAATCCTTGAGAGGGCCCACCTGCGCTTCAAAGCTGCCTGTGTTTGCACACTCAGGGTGTTCAGGCCATCTCAGGTGGTTGAATACATACATATTTTTGGAGCTGTGACTTCCGCTTTCAGAAGATAAGACTTTGTCAGATCACACAAGCTTTTAAAGTATATCGGTTGTAAGGTCTGGAATGAATTTGTTTGCCTGGATAAATGTAGATCTGGGTTTTGAAATCAACAAATAAGGTCTCTGTTAGGTTAATGAGACAGGAGAGGTGTTTAACTGGGGCAAAAAATACAGGGGTGAGTGAGGCACATTTATTTCTTTTGTTTTTCTGTTTCAGATTTTTATGAAACCAGATTTTGCCTTGGAAGATTCCTTAACATTTAATGCCGTTTTACCATGGTCTCATTTTAGTACCGCTGGTGGAAAAGGAAATCGTGATGCAGCTTCCTCCAAATTACTTCAAGAAAAGGTACAACTTTGACAAAAGTTGTGGTTATCCATCAGTGTCAGTGGGCCATGCAAAGTAACTCCATGGCTGATGCTGTGTAGTGTTTCGTGACATCACTGTGGGCTTTGCTGTCTCATTTTACATCAGGCTGCAGATTGATAGTAAATCATTCAGGAGGCATCCTGCTGGAAGACAACTTCTTTCCCTGCTCAGTAAATCTACCAAATCTGGAAGAAAAAAGAATCTGTGTATGATGTAACAACTGGCTCTTGACAACTGCTGTATATTGAGAACTTCAGAGGTGTGGAGTAGTTTTCTTAGGGAGGAAGAGCAGTTCCACAAGAAGGGAAAGTTGGATTGCACAGGTTGTACACTGTGTAAGACTGTTATTTTCCAGCATCTCAGGAGAATTTCAGATTCAAGGCACTATGGTTTCTATGCTAAAAGCAGTACTAAATCCTACGATGTTTGTGTTTTAGGAGATTCCTCTGACTTTTGCTGTTTGCACTGATCTGTTTGTGCATTTCACAAAGGAGAACATGAAAGCAGAGCTGTTTCTTTCATATTGAAAACGGAAGTCTCTTCTTGGCCTTTTTTATCTCTTTTTGCTGGTTATGTAGTCATACCATAGAAAATCTCGTAATGAGTCATCTTTACTGTAAAAATACCCATAAAATGCTTCTAGAAAATCTGAGTAATTTTGGAGTCTGTGAGATACATTAGGAAAAAATAACATGAGATTGTCTCAAAGGTGTTTCCAAATTTCTAGGAATTTGTCTTTCTGCTCTCCTGCCAATTTGGGAAGATGAGACAGGCTCTGCTCAAAGGTTTGTTTGGTTGTCCTCCACACCTAAAGTTGGAGAAAAGCTTCTTTAGAGTTTTTTGGGGCAGTTGCTGTCTGAAGATGAAAAAGCAATGTCTGGCATGTGCTGTGAACTTCCCAAAATGTGCCTGACAGCAGCAGGTTGGATACTCAGAAAGGACTTGTGTTGAAGCAGACCCAGAGCCCTCACTGATGCAGAGGAGTGAAAATATTGCTTCATATGACTGAAATGAGCCCAGATTTTTTTTGTTTTACTTTTTAAAGCCTCTGAACTGCACGAGGTTTACACTTACCACATGTAAATATGCATTCTGCTGCCATAATTGTCCCTAGCTGCAGGCACCATTTTCCAACAGGATTTTGAAAACCTTGCCTTAAGCAGATCTGTTCGCAGCCTTTTGAGCTGCTGTTGATCTACTTCAAAAATTTCCTCATGATGTTTTCTTCTTTACCTCCTCCCATGTGTTGCCCTACATTGGGACTGTAAGCTCTTTGAGGCAGGTGCTGTTTGCTCTGTTTGTTCTGCCTTGTTTAGCATGGTGAAGGGACCTGGGGCATTTGATTGATACAATCACATAAATAATTGTTTGTAGTAGCCCTTGCTGTGATCCCTGTGTTACAGTGTCTTGGCTTTCCCTGTGGAAAGGATGGTGGAGGATGCTCCTGATTAAATTAGGTGTGAACAAAAAAGTTAGATTTGCATATTGTGTGAATCGCCAGTGTATCCATAGGAAGCAGCAGGAAAATAACTCCAAGAAGGAAACGTTCTCCAGCTGATTTCCTTTCCATCTCTGGTTGGCCCTTTGGAATTCAGCAGGAGGTTTGAATGCTTGGCACCTCTGGGAAACCAGGCCATCTGAGTATTAACATTCAGATGGGCATCCTAAAGCCTCAGTCCTTGGAGTTTGCATATTCAGCATAAGCCAGAACACAGAGCTTTTACGATCAGAGAATCAGGACAACACAGTCATCTGGTAGCGTTGGACAGAGAATTTGAATTTCAGGTTCTGAACATGTAGGTGTACTCTGGGAATCCCACAGTGCCAGCACACAGGAAATAGGCTTAGTACTAATTCCAGCTGGTTGGCAAAAGTACACCTGCAGCCACAGATACCCTGGAGATTTTTCTACAAGGAAGACACTACAGCTTTTTAAATAGGCAGAGCCATTCCAGTGATGTGTCATCAAGTAGAGTGGCTGCACCTTTAGCAGCTTCAGTGACCCAAATTTCATCGCATATCTGCGTGTATTCTGTTGCTTGCAAACCAGTATCCAGAGCTGTCTCCTGGTTATTGTGCATATTCTCTGGCCACTGTGCAACCATGTGGTACAAAACTTGGGGTGTTTTAGGTTTATTTGCTTTTCTCACTTTTTCTTTTCAAGCAGGAAAGGCATTGAGTCAGCCTTCCCACAGTGATTTTGAGTTAATTTAAAAAGGAGTTATTAAACCACAACGACAAGGGGATTTAACTTTTATTAGCAAAACTTCCTCGTGGTACAGTGAGACAAACACTCTGAAAGTGCATTTGCATGGTGATAAAGCTTCCAGGTCATAACAACAGTGCTGTTTTTTCCTCTTCCCAGCTGAGCCATTATCTGGACATCGTGGAGGTCAATATTGCTCATCAGATTTCTCTCCGCTCAGAAGCATTTTTTCATGCAATGACCTCTCAGCATGAGTTGCAGGACTACCTCAGGAAAACCTCCCAGGCTGTAAAATTGCTTAGAGAGAAAATCTCTAAAATTGATAAAGTAATGTGTGAAGGATCGCTTCGAGTGTTAAGACTGTCGCTCACCAGAAATAACTGTATAAAAGCATACAATAAACTGAAGCTGATGGCTACTGTGCACCAAACACAGCCCACAGTACAGTTGCTGCTCTCCACTTCGGAGTATGTTGGAGCTTTGGACTTAATAGCAACAACACAAGAGGTGTTACAGCAAGAGCTTCAAGGTATTCACAGTTTCCGGTAGGTAACCGTGTAGGAAATACATAAAATGCAAGCAGAGCAATCGGCTGGAGGGATCTATTCCACCTTTATTCATTCATTCATTCATTCATTCTTAGAGGACCTAATACAGAAGGTGTAAAATTTATGTGTGGCATAAGCAGTGTGACTAATGCCTTTGCCAGAGATGGTTGTGGGGTTTTCTTTGGAGCGGGATGAACTTTGAAAATCTAAATCTTTGTCCTCTGTTCTGGTTTACAGATGTTTTAGGGGTGCAGAGATGAGAGCAAAGCTGTGGCTGGACTTTGATCTTGCATGGCTTGTAGCTGAGAGGTGTTTTCCACCTGGGGGTCTGCAATCCTCCTCCGGGCAGCCCCCCTGTCCTCGGGCCCCTGTCTTTAGTGGCTGACCTGGGCTGGAGCTATCAAAGGAACATGCAGGAGTATTAATGCACTAGAATCCTTCTAGCTGGTGCAAAATAAATTATCCTAAGATACAGATAGTTTAAAAGTGGTGCTTGCAAAGCTGCCAGTGTGGCACGACGCTGGCAGGAGCAGTGTGTGGTTAAATCAGCTCCGAGGCTTGCATCAGCCAGCTGAGGACTGTGTGCTAAGTTTTCTGAGGTGATGCTGGGTGAGGGCTGGTTTGTTTAGAGGTTTTTGTGGTTCCTGCAGCCCAGTGGTCCACAGCTTGCATAATGGAAGCATGGTTGCCGCTCAGTCACTGCAACATGAATGTTCAGAACTTTATATAGTTACTGCTCTTGTCCATCTCTTCTGTCGAGTTCCTAACACCCTTTCTAGCTAGTCTGGAAAAACACTCAAAAGTTTATGTAGAAAAGATCTCAGGAAAAGGTACCAGACAAAGTATTAAAAATTAAAAACTTAAAAGAGCTAATAATTTATTGGGATAGTTGCTGTGTTTTTGTTAAAAAACCTAGAGACATCTAAAGAGTGTAACTTGTCTCTCTCCAGACGCCTCAGTGCAGTTTGTCCTGTTTAGTATTCCTGCTATCAACCACTTGATTCTGGTGCACCGCCCTTGACTGGGTCACCTTTGTACTGACCTTGGTGACAAGCCAGTGCAGTTCTACAGCCCTGTGACAGCCTCCCTGAGAATCAGCTGTGTTTTACAGCTGGGGAACCTGTGTGCTCTGTCAGCAGAGAGTGCTGTTTGTTCTCTTCTCGCCGTGGTGGATTGACATGATGTGTCATTGTTTCAAAATTACCTTCGGGTGGGGAACATACTTGCAGCTAGATAATCATCTTGGCTGTAAAGAATAATTGATATGAGTAAAGCTTTGCTGGTTTTGGTAGTTACAGGCAGCGATGTGAGTGGGAAATGGCTTCTCTGCTTTGGACAGTAAAGGCTCACAAAGGTGAGTTAAGAGCTGCCTCAGTCATGTACCCCACCAAAAATGCAAGGGCAGTTGAGAAGCCCAGCAGTTTCCAAATCTCACAATTGCCTGTGTATATGTAGCTTGTGTGAAGAAATAATATGCAGTGCAAAGATGGAAGTCTTCATAAAACTTCTCAGTATAGTGTTGTGATTCTAAAAAGAAATAAAATTTTTTTAAAAATCTAAGTTGCTGGCAAACACATATTCTTCAGCTTTTCCCAAGGAATACCAAAGGCATCTTCTTGCTTTATTCCGAGCAAGAATGATGCAGTTGTTACATCAGTTAAATACCTAGTTTATTTTAACAAGAAACTTCTAAAGCAATAACACATTTTCTAAACAATCACTATTTTTTTACTAAATATCTGATTAAAAACCCCTCAATATCTTGTTTTAGTGTTCCCATGGCAGCTTGTAGAATTTGGTGTTTTCAGTTGAGTCACGTCAGAATCATTCAATATAAACCAGTAAGAAAACAACTCAAATCATCAATTAATTTTTCCCTTGTCGTAGGGCATGCAGAGAAAAATGTAGTTTGTTTCTAGTTGTAGCAAAACAGTGTAAAGACTGTGTGAAGTAATACATCGGTGTCCTTAGTCTGGATTAATGTCACTAATGATATGTGTCAGTTGTAACTGCTTGCTACTACTCCAGGATAGAACTGAAGTTTTAGAGCTCTGACCTTTCCAAGTTCACCCTTTTAATTTTACAAAAGGAAGCTAATGTGTTAACTAACTTAAAAATCTGTGAAAACACTTCTTGCATCGTTTTCACAGTCCTTGTTGGGGCGATGGAGATTTTGTTTGATGGGGATTTGGAGACAGTGATTCTGTTTTTTGGGGGGGGTTGATTTGGTTTTTTTGTTGGTTTTTTTATCTTCCACAGGTAGGGTGGCAAACCACACTTTTATAGTATTTTATACAGATACGTGGAAAAACAGTTCTCATTTGTGTATTTTAAAAGAAGTTTTACCCTGCAGTCATCACTTCACATGATAGAGTTGTCCTAGTCAGTATTTATTGAAAGGATCTGATGCACGAGTGGTACCTGTTAAGAGATAATTACCTGGGTTTTTTTCTGGAGTGTGAATGAAGGTTTGACTTGTTCCTGAATGTTTCATGTTGGAGGGATTTTTGTGGCTGCTGGGGACCAGAACCTCTTGGACAAAGTAGTGAGGGCAGGTGTTGGGAGCTGGGTTTGGATGTTTCCGGAGCTGGGGTTTGAGAGAAGAAGTTTTGGTGTGTTTCAGTGCAGTTCAGCACAGGTACAGAAATAATGTACCAAGGGAGCATCCTCATGCTTACCTCAGCCTTTGTGCTGTGGCTCCTAGTCCTACAGTCAGTTTTGCAACTCCAGTTATAATAATCAATCTGTGGGGGAGTGTTTTCCTGTTGTGTTTGTCCTGAAATGCTCATGATGCAACTGGCTTGGATTTTCTACAGGTTATTTTTGCTTAAGTTAGATATTTGAAATATGCCTGCTTTGTCCATTCCAATGAATTATTGAACAACAGTTTCAAAAGCTGGTACATCCCTGGTCATCTTGAAATTAAAATAAATAAATTAACCTGCTCAGCTCAGATCCAGCAAGATTCATGGACTTCAGCTCAGTGCTGACCCTGAGGGTTTCTGCAAGGAGGAGGAACCAAGAGTCATAAGCTGTGACAGCAAAGGATCCAGCTACACCAGCACTGAATGAAAGCCGTGTTCATCCCCCCATTTTGTATCTAGGTTTATCTAAAATATCACAGCTCCTCTTAATTCTCATTTGCAAAGTGTCTGTGTTTATTTGTTTTTGTTAAAGAAAAGGCAGTCTGATTTTTACAGAGGCTCATTCCCAGCTATTAGTGGAAGTTGAAAAGCCTGGAGTGTTTGACATTTCTGAAGTTCCCACTTTTAAAGGGTGGTTGACATTTCTGATGTGAGAAATTCCCTTGTGGTTCTGTGTGACAACAGTCCGGAAAATATGGTTTAAAATCTCCCATACGTGGGAAAAGCATTTTTCATTTAAAGTAGCATAAAAAATGGCAAATTTAAAAACTCCTCTGTGTCTTCTCTGAAGGCCATCCTGTCATGTGAATTTAATCTGTGACCACATCAAAAGCTCAAATGTTTGAATTAGAAGAACTTGTGGACTGATGATCTGAGGAACTCGACAAGCAAAAGAAGTATTCCTTCTTTTTACCACCTATATACTGACAAGCACTGAGTATTCTTAGTTCTGGTTCACCTCATTGGGCAGAGAGGTACCTTCCAAAAAAAAAAAAAAAAACCAAAAGCCCTACTTCCCAATTTTATCCTCCATCAATATTCAAGTCCATATGTTTTGGTGTAAGGTGACAGTGCCTCTGAAAAGTGCATGATTTCAGCTGCTCTGAGGAGTGAAAGATTGGAGCCTCCCGTTAAGCCAGCGCTGATTGCATGGAAATTTCCTGCTGGGTGGTTATTTTCTTCAACTGTGAACTAATGATTCATTTTCAGGCTGATTATTTAGCTCATATCTCAATGGCTGTTTCTCTTAGGCATCTTGGCTCACAGCTTTGTGAACTGGAAAAGCTGATAGATAAAATGATGATTGCAGAGTTTTCAACTTATGCTCGCAATGATTTAAATAGACCCCTAGAAGATGATTGCCAAATTCTAGAAGAGGTATGTCTGTTGTTGAAATAAACTGTCTCATGAATATGTTTGCATCTTTAACATACTTAATTAGCGCTAACTAATTCACTCAGGTCCCTAGTAGCAACACTGTAATTTCAGACTATTTATCTTCTCATCCACACCTCTCCCCTCCCATTTATTTTTGTACTTGATAAGATTAAATAATTCTAATTTGACTCTGAACTTCAATCCGGGCCGACTTTATTTTTTTCAAAATAATCAGTTCTCTTTTCTCTGATTAAATGTATACTGAGTTCACTTCATGAACCTAAGCATGTAAGTGGAAAAGAACATGAACTCTCATTGACTTGGTTGTAAAATTTCAGTTTTGCAATGAAAGCTGATATATGCGTGTTGTTCTCATTCTGTCTCCCCATGCTTTTACGGGTGCTTATATTCTTGCCCTGAAGGCATTCTTCATTCACAGTATATCTATATATGTATAGATATATATTCTTAATTCCTCTGAAGATCATAAATATACAAAGATCAAGCTATTGTGGTCACTTTCTAGCCCAGAAAAGATTGTTCTGGATTTTGCCTGTAGGGCTCTTCAGTAATTGCAAGAGCCTGTGACCTGTTCAGCCTTGTTTAATCCATTTCATGAGATGTAGTGGTTGGCAGTAGCACTGCAGTGCTCCCATTTCTGCCCTGTGCTTTCTTGCCCTCTGTGCTGCAGCCTCTCACTTGGGCTGTGCTTAGTGTCAGCCTGGCTCAGGATCAGGAAACTCACTCCTGGATAGAAATATCCACAGGTTGAAGCACTTGTGAATGAGCCCAGTTGAGGAACTGGCAGGAAAGGGGGTGGGAGAAAGAGACTCAGCTGGTATTGCCACAGGGAACTTTTTTTGTATAGGCAAAGCTTGGCATTAGGCTGGAGGAATTGGATTGATCTAAATGCTGTTCGCTGTGTGCCTGATACAGGAACTTTCTTACTTTAAAATTGTTTCTTGTCTTCACCTTGATATTTTTCATGTGTGTTTTCTTTTTTAATTTTCTTTTTTCTTGACAGGAGAGACTTGTATCTCTAGTATTTGGACTTCTAAAACAAAGGAAGCTAAATTTTTATGAAATATATGGAGATGAAATGATTAATACCGCAAAGAATATAATTAAACAGGTAAGACAAACATTTCTACGGTATCTGACAAGTTTTCCTCTACCCCTTGCAAGTAATTTTTTTAGTCATCAAGAACAGCTCTGATGAAGCTTTTTAGTGGCTGATGGGCTCTCAGTTAGAGTAGCTGAGCTTGCAGACACTTCAGGGCTCCCTGAAGCACAGAGGTCTTTACAGATTAACTTTTGGAAGGTGTAGGTCACATAAGCTCCCTGCTTTCTCTGTAAAATTAACATTGTTGTGAACTTAACCTTTCACTTAACACATGGCTCTCCAAAATAATAGAGTTGTGTCATAACACTACATTGCAGTAAAAGCCCACAACAAAACAAACACTCCAAAACCACACTAAAAACCTCTCCCTCCCAACACACTGCAAAGCAAAACCCTCGAGTTCTTGGTGGAAACACATAAAGGAGAACCAAAGAACTCACCAGTTTAAACAGATGAACTCCCTGCAAATGGTACAGAAAATATTGCTTGCCTTAATGTTAACACAGACCTAGCATAGGCACATGATAAAAGCTTGGAGAACATCCTTACCTTTTTCTGAGAGAGCAAGGTAAAGTAATGGAACAGGTAGAAGTGCTTGCCTTTAAAAAAAAAACAACTAAATTAAGCCCCAAATCCTTTTCTGCATTGGTGTAGTGGTTTGCCATTTAGGGCAGAGTGTCTTTCAGGCCAAAAAAACCTTATTGATAAAACCAGCTACAACCAATAATTGAGCAAAATTCAGATTATTTCTTTGGGGGAAATACATGGGCTAATTTGGATAGTGACATGATGACTTTTGTTTGGAAACAGATCTTAGGCTGAACTTAGGGTGTGTGTTTGGTACTTTCAGTTTTACTTCTCTTGTTTGTTTGCCTGCATATGTGAGAATGTTGTGTAAGGATTTTTTTTTTTTTCCCTAGAGATAGGTGATTATTTAAAGAGTTATGCTCTGATGTGCTATGAACTCCATCAGATTTCTATCTCCAAGGCTGGGAGATGCTGAGTTGAGCATCTCCTGTCCTCATAGGGTAGTCTGCAATTCACAGCTGCATTGTGAAGTGGGTTGGGAACCTAGTTTTTAGAAGTTTGGATTTGGTTTTTTAATACTGTCATTTGAAGGTTTTTTGTTTTAAGCCAGACTTGGCTGTTCCAGTCCCTTTCACATTGCAGCCCCATGGTTCTCTTGGTCTGGCTGTACAAGGTGGATAGGCCCATATTACTAGTAAGTTAAAAAAAAAAAATTAATGAATAACACCAGGATAAAGCTGTTTATCTGCCTGGCAGTCTCCACTGGCTTTTCACTTGCCTGTATCAGCAGTTATAAGGAGACTTTTTTTTCCGCTTCCCTTTGTTTGCTCATGTAATAGACAGGTAGCCCTGCCTGTTTTTCTGCTCATTTTCAGTCTCAAAAGGCTTTTCCTATTCTACTGGAAAAGTTTAGCTTGGGTTTTTCAGGTTTCCCCTCTGCTTAATAGTAGCCAACATTTAATCAAATTCCAGTGTAAGTTTTTGTTGAATGAGGAAAAGAGGCAGGATTTGAGTATTCCTGTGTGGTTTGTGCAGTGCTTTTGTATGGTAGCCCATTGTCTCAACTCTTACGGGCACTTTTCCTTAATAAAGGAAACTCTTTTCTTGCCACACCTCGAATGTGCTTCCTCTTGAAATGCATTGCTGGGCTGTTTTGGTCAGTGAATTGTGGTAGGTTTTTGTTGCCAGGCCAGTGTAAGAGCAGAGGTTTGTAAGCACTGAGCACACTGCACAGTTCAAGAGCAAGGTTCTGTTCTTCTTCAGAACCTTCTGTACTGCCCACCATTGTTCAGAACACAGGTAAAACCCACGTAGCTCGAGATGGCAGCCCTCAGTCACCACTGGGACTGTACAGGCTTGCTTAAAGACAAGAGGAGTTCACACTCTGCTACTCATTTGTTCAGTTTATTGACTGGCATTTGGGAGAAAAGCCCTTTTTCAGTCTGCGTGCAGTTGATTTGTACCTTGGGCCTACAAGTAATGGGAAAAAAAGATCAATGAAATGGCTGTAAAACTGTAGATGTGTTTGGAATGAAAGTTGATTGTACTGGAGGCTTGAAGAAGCTGGCCTTTGTATGCACCAGTTGCTCTGGGGGGTTTCTTTTGGGGTTTTGTTTGTTTGCTTTTAGAGAAACAAGTTGTTAAGTGATACAAGTGTGTCTTTCTTTTATTATTTTACTTTTCCTTATTTAATTTGGGGATTAATGTGTTTGTTATGAAACTCAGCAGTGGTTAGAAAGAAGCTAAGATCATTTTCTATTTTGTGTTTTTCCCCTTAAAACTTGACAGTGTGTGGTTAATACGGTATCGCAGATAGAAGAAATAGATACAGAAGTGGTTGTTAAGTAAGTATGCAGCCAGATTTTTTTGTGGTGGTGGGTGGGGATAGAATGTTTTTAGGATAGATAAATTTACTGTTCTAATTTTTGCTTAAATTTCCCTGTAATTAAGGATTATGCTTCTCTTGCATCTTAAGACTCTGCTTTTGTCCACGTCTGGGTGGATATTGTTTTACTTCTAATTCAGATTCTAATGTTACCTTAAATTTACCTTTGAAATAAATACTAAAATTCTGTGAAGCATGTATCTCTTGAATATGTCTCCACTTGAAAGCATTCCCTGTTGCCATAATCCGGGATTTTGTATTAAAACATGTCATTAGTTTAAGTTCCTCCCCCATAATCAAGAACAGGAGCTCTCCAGAGAGGAGAACCAGACGATTTCAGCCCTAGGAATGGTCCACCAGGAACCTCACCAAGCCCAGCAAAGGCAAATGCCAGAGCAGAGATGGAGCCAGGCTCCTCTCAGAGTTTGCTCAGTGGGCACAATGTGGAAGATGAGAAATGCCAGTAGAATCGCAGGAAGAATCTGTTCCCCTGGAACACAAACACTGGAGCACAAGCCCAGAGGAGCTGTGGGATCTGTGTTCTGGGCCATGGTCAGGCTTGGGCTGACCCAGAGCAACCCAGTGTGGTTGGACCTGCCAGGAGCAGGGCTTGGCCAAGGCAGCTCCAGAGGCCCCAGTTCCACGGGCCCCTGCCAGCTTCTGTTTTTTCTATGGCTTTCTGATTCACTTGACTCAGCAAAGTGTTACCCCAAGATAATAAAAATAGTCCAGCTGATGAAGCAAAGTGAGTTGCAAAACCTGCATGGATTTCATACCCAGACTGGGAAATGACTGGGCACAGGGTCATATTTACACACTGGATATTTGGTCATCATTCTCCAGTGTTTAGTCTTCTGCTCTCAGGTCCTAGCTGTGTATTACAGGGTTTAATTTTTGTTCTGTCAGTGATTTTTCTGCCCTTTTGCCACAAACAACTGACTTTATTAGCAGAAGTGGTCTCATTGCAATGCCTTGCCAATTGAGCCTTTAAGTGGGCTTCATAACACAGCTTTGTAACACTTGAAAAGTACTTTCATGTAGGTTTTTTTGTAGGTTTTTTTTCCTCCCACGTGGTTTGTGTAAATGTTATTAACCCTGTCCCTTGTTGGTAACACATACTTATCCCAGGGAAGAGAACATTATGCCCAGCAAAGAGCTAAAGGGTAAATGTGAAGCTTCCATTTTCTTATAGTATGATCTAATTCTATATCCCTCCTTCCCCACTGCTCTTACATTGTGTTGATCATGACTGTTGTTTAGGTGGTGTCTGTTGCTTGCCAGGTAAAAGTCTACACAGTTTTCCTTATATTTTCAATTCCATCTAAAGCATGTTTTCTTTCCCTTTATGTGCCAGTAGGCGTCATGGCCAGCAAACAGTTGCTGTTTGCTGAATACTGCTCTTTTTTTAGGCTTGCAGACCAGATGAGGATGATGAATTTTCCTCAGTGGTTTGATTTACTGAAGAATATTTTTTCTAAATTCACCATCTTCCTCAAGAGAGTGAAGGTAAGACATTCATTTACAAAGAATCTTCATATAGTTCAGGCATGAAAGGGAGTGAAGTTGCTTTTCCATTTGAAGTCTTAAGATGTTGGTTTTTGCTTGTAGAGTTCAAACTTCCGATTGAAAGGAGATTTGAATATCAGCATCCAGGGCAAAAATGATTAGTGCTAACAAAGAGAGCAGTGGCAAAGAGATAATACCTCTTTTGCTCGATTACTTCTATTCCAAGCTGCTAGGGATTAGGACAGGACTTCTGTACATGTTAGATTGCCCCAAATGAGGTTTCTTTCACCTGTCTCAGAAACATCAGATATTGCTTGCCATCAGACAAATGGGTCTGCCTCTAAATACTAATTGCACAACAGAAAATAAGTCAGGGATTTTTGTGGGTGAAAGAAAGCCTCCCTCTAAGCACAAGCTTGCGGCACTGGGTTTCAGGTGGGTTTTTTTTTGTAATAAAAGTTATATTTCATTCTAGGCAACCTTAAACACTATCCGTAGCGTGGTTTTCTTGGTTCTAGACAAGAACCAAAAAACCAGAGACCTGGAGGACACGTTGCAGAAGAACTCAGCTAAGGAGAGCGTGGTGGACAGCGAGGTGGCCTACCTGACCCACGAGGGGATGTTCATCAGCGATGCCTTCGGCGATGGCGAGCTCCCGGCCCCCCAGAGGAACACGTCCCCCAACAGCGAGCCCTGCAGCAGCGACTCTGTCTCCGAGCCCGAGTGCGCCACAGACTCCTCGTCCAGCAAGGAGCACACGTCCTCCTCCCTCACTGCAGGGGGAGTGGAGATGATGTGAGTGAACGCCCTGCCTCCTCTCCGCCCGGCAGCCTGGCCGGAGCGAGGGGTGAGGTGTGGGCTCAATATTTCTGAGTTTTAGCTTGCTAACCATTGCTGGCTCCTTTCCTTTTCCAAGGGAAAGCTGCCAACAGTTTTCTCTCTTCAAAACATCTCTCTCCGTTTCTCAGCGCAGGCTCAGCAAACAGTGTTCCCTTTGCCATAACAACTGTCCCAGGGGTTGTTTCCTATTCCTGACCCAATGGAGAGCAGTGTCAGTGCCATGGACCAAGAATAGACCTTTTTACACAGCGTGTTCTAAAAGAAACTGTTGGGATTGTAAATAAAGCCTTCCTTCTCTTCTGACAACTATATAGAGTCAATCTATTTTGTGTCCTGCCGTGACAGTGAGGTGCAGGCAGTTGTTTCTGGTCACACAGTACAAAAATGACTTTGGAGGAATGTGCTTTTTTTAGGTAGATGAAGTGTAGTGGCTCTCTCCGTAGAGACTGCCAACAGAATGCACTATTTTCCTTTTTTTCACCTCCATGTGTACAGGGACTGATTTACATCACTTCTTCCAGAAAAGAGCCCCTTCTCCATCAGTTTTTCTGAGGATGGCCACTTGTGTAGAGAAGCAGGAGAGATGTGAAAGACAGTCCCTGAAAGACAGATTGTTTGTCACACCTTTAGCAGGCAGAAGCATTTCTGTTTCCTGTCCATGTTCCCCATGGTTACTTTTCCTGGGTTGTTTATTTGTTTATTTTAAGATAGCTTCATGGAATACACCTTGATGAATTCTAGAGAAAAATCTTCTGTTTGTCATCAACTATTTGATTTGCATAAATAAATCAATCAGTCCACCTCAGTGCTTTGGTTACACAGGCAGTGCTACCGTCAGGTGCTCCAGTCTCCAGAGTTCCAACCTGCTGGCATCCTTTTATGCACCCCTTACTTGTGGCTGCAAGTCAGAGATATCTTTTGAAAAGAACCAGGCATGATGTGTGTGGGACTCAGGCTTGAAGCACTTCAAAAGCCAGCATGTCTGGATACAGAGTTATATGAAGCAGAATACCACTTGTTACCCTGCTGAGAGATGGGAGACAGCAAGTGGCCTGCTCTAGCTGCTTGGTCCTTGAGTATCTGTACTTACGTGTTAGAGCAGTTGTTAGTTCTGATGGAGACCTTCCCCACCAAATGACAGTGCTTGCTGAAGGAGATAGATTTAAAATAAATATGCTGTGCATAAAACACAAGCCTTTGTATGTCCGAACATCTGTCGTGTGCTGCAAGAGAAATGAAATGTGAAGAGGAGCCCAGGGTTACATGGAAGAGCAGGGAAAGGGAAAGGAGTTGGATCCAAACTAGTCTGGAGCACTTTGCCAAGTTGGCTAAAAATACACCATCCAGCTAGAGCTTCTGAGGAGTAAAGTTGTTCCTGAGGCTGGTTGCATAACTTCCTTCGAAAATTAACTTTCTTCTTCACTCTTGTGGTTTTGTTTGCACCTTTGCTCTGTGTTTGGAGCAGGCTAATAAAAATGCACAGAGCAATGTTACCCCAGTTGCTGCTCTGTAGTGTCCCGAGTTCTGTTCAGTCCCTGGGCTGGCCCAGAGGATTGTGATCTTCACTAATGTGCTGGCCTCAGAGCAGTAGACAAGTCAGACAAGGTTTTTTAAAAAGCATCAGAAGTCTAAAAAGGTGATAGAATGACAGCCTGTAGATTAAGGCTATGGGGAGAGCAGAGTATCTATTTTAGGCCTTACACTTGCATTGGAAGAAAAGTACTATATTTTATCTGTCTTATACTTGTGATGCTGAAGTCTCACAGGAGCTGGGTAAATTTTAACTGAGTAAATTGTTAATTACATTTGTTGTACCAGTAATGGCTGTATCATGTTTACTCTTAGATCATTAATAGCAATTAGAATGCAGAATCAGAAAAAGAAAAGGATGTACCATTACACATTTCCTTTCTGCAAGGGGCTGACAGGACCTTGACAGCAGCTTAGAGGATCCCATCTGTATAAAGTGACTTTGGTGATTAAGTGACTGCATTTGACAGTTGCTGCGAGGCTCTTTCCTCCTGCTTGCAGAAATACTGTTTGCTCCATAAACTGATGCTCAGCCAACTGATTCTGTCATTTTATAGGATCAGCGATGACATGAAGCTGACTGACCTGGAGCTGGTCAGGCTGGCAAACAATATCCAAGAATTGCTTTATAACGCCTCTGATGTCTGCCACGATCGCTCAGTCAAGTTCCTCATGGCAAGGGCGAAGGTGAGGAGCTTGGCTCAGACTGCTGGTGCTGCCTCGTGCTTGGTGGGCGTTTGCTTCCAGGTTCCTGCTGTGCTGAGGGTTCTGAGGGCTCATGGCATCCATGGTGGGAGTACAGGAACTGTTCCTGCTGCCACAGAGCACACCAGTGTTAACACAAACCATTGCAGGGCAGTGGTGGTTTCTTCTACCTATTTCTTTCTCTTTTTAATATTCTGATTTGCTGTCTTTGACGCTTCATGCAGAAAATGCGTGTCTATGACAAGCTGCATTCTACCCTGTCTGTCACATGTAGGGTTAAATAATGTGCCTCTTCAAACTGTAGTAGCCCTCAGACATGCTGACTAGTTATTTCGCTGTGTCCCTGAATTCTTGTGGTGGTATGTCTCCTCACAGTGGTTTTCTTTGCATGCAGGATGGCTTCCTAGAGAAGCTGAATTCCAACGAGTTCGTGACGCTTTCTCGCTTGATGGAAGGCTTTATCTTGGATACTGAGCAGATCTGTGGCAGGAAAAGCATGTCCTTGAGAGGAGCTCTTCAGAGTCAAGCCAATAGATTTGTGAATAGGTTTCATGAGGAGAGGAAGACAAAACTAAGGTACCTCTGCGTGGACAATCTTTTTGTTCTTCCATGAATAGTTTTATGTATTGCATGCCAGCCAAATACGGTCTTTTTTTGCCTAAAACATCAGTAAGCTTGTACTTAAAAGCAGTGGTTGACAAAACTGTGTTAAACTCCAATTATTTCCAGTTGATTTAGACTTTGACTGTTTGCATCACTTGATTTCTTCAAACTGGATTGTTCCTCATTTACCTAAATAAGTACAGTAATGGCTACAGAAAATACACAAAAAAAAACCTAACACTGAAAGGCGGGATTGCTCTGTTTCAGGGGTTTAAGAATAATTCACTTTCAGCAGTTTTCTGAAAGAAAACCAAACCCAAAATGCTTGTAGGAACAGCCTGGCCAGTAATATCCATCGAGCCTGTTTGCTCTCATCCATCAAAGGCTGTTAAAATTCCAGTATTTATGCATTACTTCATCGGCAGTGATCTCATAAAGACCTTTATCGCCTGGTGTAATTTTTGGTCCCGTATGACAGATTAAATGAACAAATTGTGAAATCTCTAGACCAGCACAATGCTCTTCTGTTTTGCTGGTGACAGTTGTTGGGCACCTCCTCCTCATGAAGATGACTGACATAACATTTTGGGCCAGTGGGGTTTTTTTAAATCATTTTTCAGCATTACGGGCAAGAGAAGTGTCAAGAGAAGGTGTTTCTTTCTCAGCCTCCTCTCTTTTGTGTTTATAACCAGCCTGCTCTTGGACAATGAGCGCTGGAAGCAAGCTGAAGTTCCTGCCGAGTTCCAGGACCTCGTTGATTCAGTATCAGATGGCAGAATTTCTCTCCCTGAAAAAAAACCAACAGGTGTGTGTCTTGCAGTCCTGCTGTGAAATGAATTTATTAGCTGCTGAATTTATAATTCTGCTGTTGAATGTTGATGGACATATTCTGGTGACACACTGGATCTGTGTTTGCTGTGCTTTGGGGGGATGAGAAGAAAGTTGATGGCTGTTCTCTTTTCTTTTTCTTTTTTTTTTTTTCTCTCTTACTGGTGTTGAAATGCCTTGTGCTGAAAGATTATCTGTTTATTTTTTGAAAACACCCAGAAGTGTTAGCACAGGGAGAGAGCTGCCTTTTTATTCCCTGTGTAGAGGCTTGCAGTCTCTGCACAAATTCAGTCTTTTCCCGCAGGATAGGAGGAGGAATTGCAAGGGACTGAGGAGCACGTGCATGTGCTCAGCCCTCCTCATATGGAACAAAAAGCTCCTTCCCACTCCCTCATCTGCCAGTTCAGATGAAAGGCAGCATGCCGTGTGGCTGCTCATGGAAGGGAAAACTCATGTTCCTTCAATTATTTACCTTGCCACAGAAACCTCGATTGACCTCAGAGAAGTCACTTTTTGCTCCTCCTGCCCCACTTCCCCGTGTGCACAGTGGGAACGTTTAATGTGCTCTTACCTCGTGGGGATACTCATCCAATATTGCAGAGATTGGAGGGGGGAGTGAATATCCAGAAGAGGAAGAAAACATGGAGAGACGGGGAGAAAAATGGCAAGAGATTATAGAAGGGAGAAAATACAGTGATGTCGTGGTGGAGAAACCCTGACCTCCCAGAAGGAACTTAGCAGATAACAGAGAGAGTATTAAAGCAATAATCACTCCAGCTATGGAACATGACACCAAAATACGTTCATCAACCATTGCTCGTAAAATAACCTCCTGCAGCCTCCTTCAAGCAGACAATTTAGCATGAAAAACTGCAGCAGTAAGAGCTTCTGCTGTGAAGCCTGAGGAAGAAGTGATTTGAAGCTAAACTGCTAATATACACAGCAAATCACTTGAGAATGCATAGTAGAAAATCTACTGGCTTTTTCTGCCTTTTTTCTGTTGGTAACCTCTTGTACTTGGGGTTTTTAAGTCCATAATGACTGTGGGACTATGAGATTTTTTGATCTAAAATCATAGCATAAGTAACTTTATGGGCAGTAAAATTTTTGATGGGTGATCAGCTATTTAATAAATACTGTAAAAGAGAGAAGTGCTTGCTACAAAGATTGTGGGGTTTTTCAAACCTTAGCAAGTGAACACTGTATTTTTATAAACAGCTTTTTTTGCACTTTGTTTTTAGTTCAACTCACTCCTTTTCCTGTCTTAATAAAATATCTAGCTACTGAAGAAAGAAAGCCAGCTGAATTCCTTATTGTTGAAGGACAAAAGTATGCCACAGTTGGGTAAGATGCACTCTTTTCTCTTAGCAGTGGGTTAGTTGGCAAGAACTTTGAAGTAGAACTGTGATGAATGCTAACAGCTTTAGCAACCTTATTTAAATTAAAAATCCCTCTCCTTTCACAGACTAGTTTTTCTTTGGCTCCCAACAGTTAGAAAACACTACAAGTTCTTTGCTACATTAAAATCCCTTTTTTTTTCTCTGAAAAAACTAGGTTTCTCCTAAACCTAGGTTTTAATTTATCATTTTATTTGAATGTTTCTTTCCAATTATTTCATGAAAACAAGACACCTGAAAATACAGGTTTGTCTTCTGAGCACACTGTTATTTCTTTCAATCTGCGTTATCTCTGGCTTGTAGACTCTTAAAATAGTTGGGGATGAAAAAAACTTTTAAAGACTATCTTGTCCACCCTGCCTGCAGTGAGCAGGGACACCTTGCCCTAGGCCAGGTTGCTCAGAGCCCTGACCAACTCAGCACTGAATGTTTCCAGGGCTGGGGCATCCAGCACCTCTCTGGGCAGCCTGTACCAGTGTTCCACCATTCTCATTGTCAAAAATTCCTTCCTTATGTCAGGTGTGCATCTCCCCTCCTTTCCTTTAAAACTGTTTCTTGCTCCTTGTCCTATCACCAGCAAACTAGGAGGTTTGTCCTTATCTTTCCTCTAAGCCCCTTTAAGTATGGAAAGACTGCAGTAAGGTCACCCTCTTCTCTCCAGGCTGGACAGCACCAAAATACCTGAGTCCACTACTGAATGGCTGCTTATCTTACTCAGACTAAGATATGGGCCATCTCTTCATGTGCTGTTTCTTGATATCCTGGCTGATTTGAATTGGAAAGTGGTTTCTTAAAGCTGGTTATATCAGAGACATTTTAAAATGTATGATACTGCCTTATTTCTTTCATTTAAAAGCGTGCTGTGTTTCCAGCGACTGTGAGGCTTAAGCATTCATTATGCATGAGGGTGTTTCTGGAGAGGGAGTAAAGCCTGGAAGATCTCACTCCCCAGAGTTCTAACATCAATTTGCACCAAACTTGAAAGGTGTGATGTACAGGATGTCTTGGACCAGCTGTCATTTTATGAGTTGTTTCATGATGATGTGTCGTTGTTCAGTTGGAAACAGAATCTGATGCCAGGCAGATGATATCACTGCTGAAGAGCATTTCAGGTCGAGTAGGAGCATTGCTCTAAAGGACAAAATTTGCTTAATATATGATGTGTTTGATAACATACCTCTGCTCACTTGAAACTTGTTATATTTAGCTCTGTGAAGCAGTTGAGAGCTTCACAGTGCAAATATTTGTTTCATTTCTACACACTTGTACATCCAGTTTCACTGCATCTAATCAAATAAAATGCATTCATCACAAATGCCTCGTGCTCACAAAACATGCTGCAGGTGTTTATTTTCAGTTGACTTGTCATCATCTTTCTGCACTCTGCTGCCTAAGGGAAGAAAGAGATTTAACTTTTTGAAATGTTAAAATACCTGCTCTGAACGTTTGATCTTGTGTCAGTTTTCCTGCCTTCTGTGTATTTAAATTCCAAGGAGCATGCTTGTTCTTTGGGGAGCCTTCTTAATTCCACCCAGCAGCTCCCAAATTCTCCAGTCCCTGCTGACTTCAGGAGAAATTACAGGTGTTGAGCATCTTTGAATATTTGGTGCTGTTTCTTCACAGCTGCCTTCTCTGTTTGTGACTCCTTAGCATTTATTACATATTTTTCAGAGATTTTCTTTCATATAAAATACTTCTTCCACACACCACCCTGTGCAATGGGTACTGGTTGTAACTATCTCTATGTAAATCTCCTTTTATGTTTCACTTCTGCTCCACATCAATCAGTGGATTTATTCAATGCTATAATCTCAAGCATTGGGTAGCTTTCTATCAACGTGACTGGCCTGTGTTTGATTTTTCAGCATCTCTTGTGCACCGAGATGACTTTCTTGGCTGTTACCTCTCTTTCAGGACAGTATTGCTGCTAATAAGAATAATCCTGGAGTACTGCCAGTGTGTGGATAACATTCCTTCCATCACCACTGACATGCTGACCCGCCTGTCGGATTTACTGAAGGTATGAAGGTACTGAAGGTATTTACTGAAGGTATTTACTGCCCCAGCAAGGTGCAGAGATCGTGTCTTACTCTCAGTAATGCCCATGTTGTTTTTGTGGTTTCATACAAGTCATAAAAATTACCTAGAATCGTTGTGTTTGCTACTGTGCTGTAAGGAAACCTTTCAAGCCAAAGGCATTAAAGATAAATTTGTTGTGGGAATTAACTCTGCCTGTTCACATGGAATATTGGAAATCCCATCTAGTAGTATTTGACATAGCTGCCTGTCCTTCAGGCTGGGTGTAGGATTAATGCTGCTGAAGAAAAAGCAATTTGGTCCCTGATGCCACAGAAATATGTATCTATATTGAGGAAGGAAACAAGTCCCTTGGTTTTTACAAATCAGTAGAGGTACAGTCATTAGAAACATGAAAAATAGTGTGGGATGAAGGTTCTGCTGTAAAATGTAAAGGTGATGAAACACCAGGACCTCTTTGTCATTTTTTTCTCACTGGAAAAGAGGAAAGCTGCTAAAGCCCAGACCCTGCAAGGTAAAATAGGTAATCAATAATAAAAGGAGCACATTAATGCACCTTAAAACTGTCATATATATATATATATATACATACATACACACATATATAAGTATCTATATAGTCTCCAAAGCCTAGCAGTTAATTCATGTCAAGGTTTTCTCTTATATCTTTGCCCACAAAGGTCATATCAGGTGTTTGAGTTCTGAACATGAGCATAATCAGTGAAAGATAAACAGATCCAATCTCCAAAAGGATATTTTACAGAGGATGGGAGGCAGGGGAGGGGTAACAAACTCTAGGAGATGGACCTTTAAATGTTTGTCCTATTGGTAGTTCGTATTTGAATAACCAGATGCAGGAACACTGCTTCATTCAGATTCATTCAGATTCATCCACAAATTTTCCCTTTTAAAAGCACTATCCAAGGCAAATCAGTCTGTCTGAGCCTGCCCCTATTCACGTTTCCTTCTCCAGCTGCTGCTTCCCTCAGGAATTGCAGCACCTTTTCACAGGTAGAATAGCAGTGGATGTGTCAGACTTGGCCAGATCTGCATTTCTGTGTTACTTCCCTCTCCTTACCTTATCTCATTCTAGCTCTGTCATTTGTGGTTTATTTCTTGGTATTCAAACATCATGTGCAGTTTAATTACTGTATTTTTTATCTGTCAGCGAGGTGCCATCAATTGAACAGGTGTCAGGAACAGCTGGAAAAAACAAAAGCTCATTTATTACACTTTGAACAAAGTAGAGCCGCTCCAGTGTTCTGGCACTGTACTTTTTGTTTGACAGCTATCAGAGCCACCAGACTTTGAGAGTAGCAAGAGCTAGACTTGATTGTGATGGAAAACGGAAAGCATTCCCAGGTAATGAAATTCCAGGCAGTTCTGAGCTGTGGCTGCAGCCTGAGTGAAACGACACCTGTGTATGGGAGAAATCATGGAATCCTTTAGATTGGAAAAGACCTCGAAGATCCATCAATCAAGTCCAGTCTTTACCCAACACTGCCAAGGCCACCACTAAACCACGTGCCCAGGGCCACATCCACACATCTTTTAAATACTTCCAGGGATGGTGACTGCACCACTCTCCTGGGCAGCCTGTTCCAGTGTTTGACCGCCCTTTCAGTGAAGAGATTATCCCTAATATCCAAACCCTGGTGCAACTTGAGGCCGTTTCCTCTTGTCCTGTTGCTTGTGGAAGAAGAGACTGACCCCTGCCTGGCTACCCCCTCCTGTCAGGGAGTTGTAGAGAGCAGAAAGGTCCCCCTGAGCCTCCTTTTCTCCCGGCTGAGCGCCCCTGGCTCCCTCAGCTGCTCCAGACCCTTCTCTGGGCACCCTCGAGCACCTCGATGTTGTGAGGGGCCCATGCTGAGCACACGTAGCTGTAATTACTGGGGTTGTTCAGGGGGTGCAGACAAGAGAAGGCTCCTGCCCTCTCTGCTGGATGCAGGAATGCTTTGCTCCCAGCAGGCACGAGGAGGAGGTGTTGCTCTGGTCCAGGCATTCTGCTCCCTCACTGCTCTATCTGCACCAGGCCAGCTGGGAACGGTCATTCCCACAAAAGGCAGGGGACAGTACGTGTGTCCAGCAGCCTTTAACAGACCAGGTTTTTGATGGTTTGTGTCGCAGTTAACCCTAACCTGAGCTAAATACCTCAGAGGAGCTTAGGCTGTGTGAGATACAGCTGCCTTTCACTCAGTGATTCTACTTTAAATTCCACACAGAGGTGTAAGAAAAGTTCTTGTTTTTCTGGAGAAGATGAAGTGAATGTGAGGCAGTTTTGGCCCTTCCCTCTGTCCTGAGAGCAGTGTAGGTTATGCCTCTCAGACCAGGGGCCACACATAGCTCTGGTTCAGTTGTGGTACGAGGTCTGGGTTGCTTTTCTGGCCCTGGATGCTCCATTCTGGCAGCTCAGAGTTGGAGGGAGTGGTTCATGGTGGCTCTGTGGGCCTGCATTTTGTTACTGACGCCAGCCACAGCCAGAAAAATACTTCCCCTTTTTTCACAAGGAGGCTTGAAATGTTGGGTTTGTTCTTGCATTATCATGAAGAAAGACCTGTGAAGCAGAATAATGCAGGGCAGCCTTGTGCCAATTTCTTTTGCATCTTCAGGCGTATGAGAAAAGTTTTGCCTCTCAATGTCAATAGACAGTTCTTTCCAGGTATGAGCCGTGGGACTTCTGCTCTGCATTCAGTGCAGGAGCTGGGGACAACAGCAGTGGCTTTTCTGCTGCATCACCCAGGCCCAGTCTGGAATATCTGCTGTCTCAAGCTGGGTGAGGAAGCAGAATTCCAGTGTAAGAAAGAACCTACTGATAGCAACTGTTACAGTCCAGAGCCTTTGTTGGCCTGTGTGCCTTTAGTTACAACTTCTTTTCTCCTGGAAGTAAGTTAGGAAAGTCTAAGCATGAGCTGTCCACTCTGCCTGGAATTCTTACAGGATTGGCTTTTTATCTTCTGTGCATCATTTCTTAAATCCTGTATTTCATAATGCTACAAACGTAGATTCAGTCAGCTCAGCAGGAGGGAGTTTCAGTGCTTTCAAGTTTCCTTTAACATCAGCAGTGAAGAAGCTCAGAAGAGCCTGAGCAGAAACCTTTTGTCTTGATGTTTTCCCCTCTGATATTATGTGGCTACTCTGCTGAGGAAACCTAGTGAAACTCTGGAACTGGCCTTAATAATAACTTACTTAATCCTGCAAAATTCTATTGGTGGTATTTCTAAACTGTGAGTTTATGTAGTTGATAAAGAGTCAACATGCATTTTCACTGTTCTTTTTCTCACAGTATTTCAACTCTAGAAGTTGCCAATTAGTGCTTGGAGCCGGTGCATTACAAGTTGTTGGCTTGAAAACCATCACTACGAAAAACCTAGGTATGGATTTCTGTGTTTAAAATGTCAAAGCTTGTTCCCCTGCCTATTAAAAAACCCAAGGGCAGGAAATCCCTAAATATCTATGATGAGCTGTGTTTGAGTTGTGGGGCAGTGCATGGACACAGAGGATGGTAAGACCTTGCCAGTTACCTGCCTGGAGTGTAGTTTTAAAACTTTCTCCTGAAATTAAGAGCCTTTGATTGGGTTGGAGCAGGTGTTTAAGCTTAGAGTTCCCATGTTTTAGGGTGAGAAACTGGTGAGATTACCAGTCTTCATTTCCATTCTGGAAAGGGGAGAGCCTGATGAGAATGGGTTGTGGGCCACAGCTGGGTCAGGTTTTTGCTGCAGAATGTTTGGCCAGTGTGGTGACCACACTGGCACCAGTGTGTGTGTCCTGCTGCTGGCTCAGGCCCTGTTGGAGCTGGGAGAAGCCTGGTTTTTTGGGATCCTGTTGGCACTGCAGCAGGAGCAGGCTCAGGGCAGGGCAGGGTGTTTTGTACACCGCTGCAGCAGAAACACTACTGCCTTGAGAATGTGGTTGCTGAGGTTAAGTAGCTGATGAGTCAGGTCTGTAGAGATCTCTCCGATGTCTGCCTATGCTCAGGGCTCAAAATATCAAGTGAACACTCAAAGCCTCTTGTAAAATCAGTCCCTTACCCATCTTCCCAAAGCTGGGTGTGAGCAGCCCGGCACCAGTCTGGTGTCTTCACTGGGTGGGGGTTCCAGGGAAGCAAACGTTACCTCGGTGCTTTGAGAACAGACAGGAGCCCACCGTGTGAGATTGTCCCAGATCTGTTCCCTCTGTCAAAGCAGACACAATCCATACAGAAATTACTCTTCCTGAGTAATAACTGCCTGCTTTCTCTTCCTGCGTTCACAGCCCTTTCTTCACGTTGCCTCCAGCTCATCGTACACTACATTCCCATTATCAGGGCTCATTTTGAAGCTCGGCTGCAGCCGAAGCAGTTCAGCATGCTCAGGCATTTTGACCACATCACAAAGGTAATTCTTCCAGCATTTCCTGAAACACAAAGTTCTGGTTTTCAACTGTACTCTGAAGAAACATGAATGCCACTAGAAAATGAAACCTGCTTTCTTCCCTTACAGGATTATCACGACCACATAGCTGAAATTTCAGCAAAGCTCGTTGCCATAATGGATAGCTTATTTGACAAACTATTATCCAAGGTAATGATTTATGGAAATAATTATACGTTCTCTAAATTGCAACTAGAGGTCTCGTATACAGTCTAGATGTTTCAAATGCAATCTTAAACTTTCCTAACCAGGACTTGTTTGAACTTCTTTTAACTATTTAAATGGAAAGCTCTGTGCTGTTCTCATGCACGTGTCTTGTGTTCACATTTGCCACCTGGGTGTCAGTCACCTTCACTCCCAGAAAAAATTAAATGTTAAATTAAATTAAAATTTTAATTAACTATTTAAAAAATTAAATTAAAGATTAAAATTAAAACATTTCCAACGGCGAGGGCGGCATTTCTGGCAGCTGAGGAAGAAAAGTTTTAGAGAGGAAGGACCAGCCCATCTGTTGGGCTGCAGGCTTGGGGACTGGAGGCCTGTGCTCAGCAGTTCCTGCTCTGGAGCAGCATTAGTTCTCCTGGTGTGTTTGGGTGTTTGAACAGTGCTGCAGTGTGGTCCTGGGCTGGGTCTGCTGTGATTCACCTCAAGGTACAACACTCTGAGACACCTCTTTGGCCCACAGACACATAAAGTACGTGACCTTCTAAAGCTTAGTGTTGTGCTTTAGATCTCGGGGTTTTGGAGGAAAAAACAAGCTGCTTCATGACAGGAATAAATTCATTTTTAGTGACAGATTTGATTGATTGTGCTGGGCCAACATCTTCCTTTAAGGAGCTCATGAAAAGCATGGGGGGGACAGGCTGATGAGAGCTGTAGTGGGGCAGTTGAAACAGGCAGCATTTCTGTCTTCCTTGCTGTTTCTCTTATTTTATTGTTACTTTACATTGTACTTTTTCATTTCATCTGTTTCTTTGGTCTGTCAAGTGGTGGTGCCTAAACTTAGGGTGAAAAAAAACAGCAAAAGCATTGAAATTGGCATTTCCCACTCCTATTGTGCTTACTTTTTAAAAAATTTTATGCTCTTCTCTAAGAAGAGAAGAGGCTTCTTTGGTCTGCTGGTTTTTGGGGGTCTTGTCCCACGTAAAAGCAGCTGTTATGTGAAGTAACGTGGCTGGCCCCTGTGTCTCTTGAGAATAAGAGACAAATGCAAGGATTTACATTATTGATCTAAATAAATGTAGCCCACAACAAAGCAGGAATACAGTTTATGTTCCTGATGGTGGTTAGTGAGAACTCATCCCTTACTGCCCCTCCATCTTCACGGCCCATTTTCCCTCTGGGAGCTGGCACAGGGTGTAAACTGGGACTATTCCTGTCCTTCAGAGTTCCTCAAGGCTGAGTGACAATGCTTAGCCCACATGAATGCAGCCCACGGAGTCCAGGACCAAAGGATTGTTCATTTCCTTCCATTCCTAGCACATGCCATCATTTGGCTCATCTTGTTCCTGAAAAATGAAATCTTGGCACTGAAGGCTTGGAGGAGCATAAACCCAGGACATTTGTAAATAGGCATGTCAGTGCAAGCATGTCAGTGTGTTCCTGCCTTCAGGTGTTTCTCTGAGTCCAGCTGTTCAGTGTCCTGTGGATGAAGTGATCACCTGCTCTGAGGTGTGCAAGTCCACACAAGTGAGTTCCATAGCAGTGGGTGCCCAGCACACTTCAAACCCAGGAATTCCTGCTTTGTAGGAGATGAACAGCTGGTGCAGTGGACAGGATGTTGACGTGAGCGAGTCACTTCTGCTTTTCCAGGCTGTGCTTTCCCTGGCAGCTCCATGCCACGGGAGCTGTCCTCACCCATTGCCACCGAGGAGGCAGCTCACAGCAGCATGGACACCTGCCCACAGCTACCTTTGGCAGGGAAATACAACAAGAATGGGGCTAAGAACGGTGGCAATCATAAATTCAGCAAATGAGAAAGGCTCCTTCGTTACCGTGAACGGAAAAAATCCAGTGCAAGTTCTGAGCTTCTCTTGGAACTTGCTGTGTTGTGGCTGTTTGGACAGAAGGGCAGTGAGGTTCTTTCTGATCCTTTGTGGTATTAAAGCTGTTGACCTCAGCTGCAGATAAAAATGGCCAGGAGATCTTGGAGTTCTTCCTGGGGCTGTTGCTTTTCCCCCTGAGGATGAAGAGTTGGGTGTGGCTGTAATCATTTGTGAGCCGCTGCTGCAGCCTCCCAGTTCCCTCTGGCTTAACAGCGTGCTGGGAAATTGGAAAATTTCTTGCTTAACTTCCTTGTCTTGAGGCATGCTTGATCCCTCAGGCTGGGTGGTTGTTCCCTGGAACAGGAAGTGTTATTTTTCTGCTACTTCTCCTGTCAGAATTAGGTCATTGGTTTGGATTTTCTGTAAAGACTTTCTCCAAATGCCCCATTTTTTTTTCTCTTGTGCTCAGACAAGCTCTTTTTCACAATTCAGGCCCACATAAAAGCAGGCATCTCCTCCGCTCTGTTTGTAAATGATATAGTTACAACAATTCAGTTCTTTCCTGAGTTGTGCTGGGCTCCATGGGGAAGTGTCACCCTCCCAAAGGTGACCTGCCAGTGTCTCACCCAGGCCTGTGATGGCACAGCCTCTCCACCTGGGACAGGTTTTCAGTGTTTCTGAAATCCTGTTCAGATCTTCCCTATCCAGAGTGGGGACATAAGAATTTTGTTCCCTTCCTAGCAAATCTCTTGCCATCTGGTGTTCTCCAGTGCTTTCTTGATTTCAGGCACTGGGAGAAGGGACCTTTTCTTTCACTTTGCTTTCCAAGGTATTTCTACAATGTTCTTGGTGGGTCTTTTTGTATTGTGATGTGGTTGAGTTTTTTTTTTTTTTTAGTGGCAGATAAATGAGATTTCAGGAGTTTCTATTTCTTTATGGTTTCCTTTCCTTGATTCTTCAGAAATTTGGATGTGCATGATCCTAGACAAGCGGAATTCTATCAGGAAGAACTCAAGGGACACATGTCATAGAGGCAGAAGTGCTTGTCTGTCATGGGCTTGTACCAGTCTGAAGGAGAGGGCCAGCTCACAGCCACAGGACCTGCATCTGCAGCTCCTGCCTGGATCAGGTCATGCCCAGCCACCCTTTTCATTCCTGGTGTGCTAAATGGGTCTTGATTCCTGATGTTATTAGCAAATCAGAGCCCCAGGTGGCTGTTGGGAGCTCTCCTACAAAAACCATTTTCAAGTGGCAGAAAGGAGTTAACTGGCTGTGTGTTTATTTCCAGTATGAAGTGAAAGCCCCTGTTCCTTCAGCATGCTTCAGGAATATCTGCAAGCAAATGGCAAAGATGCATGAAGCTATATATGATCTCCTTCCCGAGGAGCAAACTCAGGTGAATCTTATTTTTGAGCTTCATCTCACAGCTCACTTGCAAATGCACATGGACTTCGGGAACAAGAGGGACTTTATCTGGGGAGAGGGGAATTCTTTTTTGAGTCCTGGCGAAACCCACACATTAAAGGGCTTGGCAGCAGTCACACAGACAGCTTGGGCTGAGCTGAAGGAAGTATTCCCGTGTGTAGGGAGAACGATGAGGCACACAAAAAAGAATGGAATTCAGGATTTTGAGCTGCCTTTTAATGTCTAGAGATGGCAATCCAGGAATTAGTGCTGAAATGCTATGCAAATGGCAGCACTTGGGGGCTCGAGAGCAGCCCTCTGAGAGGATTATTCTGTAACACTGCTCAGAATCAGTGGCTTCCAAAAATCCCTAAATGTTTTACACACTTGAATTGTACCAGATGTGCTTCTGCAGGATTTTGCTGCAGTCACTGCTACTGCAGAGTTGCAAATCCCAAAGACAGGAAGGACTGATCCAGTCACTGAATGCAAGTTGTCATTTCTCTTTCACATTAAATTAAATGGTCCCTTCTGGCACAGGGAAGAGATTTGTTATCTCCCAGCCTTAGTTGCTAGGTACTTCAGACAACAGAGGAGAAAGTTCATGTTTCAAAGAAAGTGTCCTCTGAGTGCCGCTCGTAAGGAGCAGGGGAGGGCGTGCTGTATGTCACAGACTCTGCCTGGCCAGAAAGGTGAGGCCCAAGCACTGGCAGAAGGAAGAATCACAAAAAGTTTGCAAAAACAAAACCGAAAGTCAGTGACTGAGGGTGTTGGCAGGGCATTTCCCCTCCAGAGGCAGTGATGTGAGCATGGGCACAGTTCCTTACTCTGCTGCTGTGGTCTCTTGCAGATGTTGTTTTTACGAATCAACGCGAGCTACAAACTCCACCTGAAGAGGCAGCTGGTCCACCTCAACGTGGTCAACGATGGAGGGCCTCTGAATGGGTGAGCTGGGGCTCCTCTCTCCTTTCACTGTTTAACGAAGCAGGCATTGTCTTCTGCAAGAAGTCCTGATTGCAGAATCACAGCTCCACCTTTAGCATGTCCCATTTGGAGCTTTCTTAGAGCAAAGGACGTGATTTGTGCCATTCCACAGTAACCAGGAGTGCAATCCACTTGGGAGCTGGACATCGTCTGCTTGTAGGTGTCCTCAGCTCATGGATTGCTTTCTCTCCCTTTCAGTGACAGCAGCAGCCACAGTTTAATTAGCAGGAATTGTGTGATTCCTGAAGCACTTTTGAAACGCGGATGGTGACTCATGGTGCTGGCAGAGTAAAAATAGGAGAAAGCAGCATTTAATCTGTGCAGTGGGCAGCTCTGCAGGAATGGTTTTTAGAGCAGAACTAGATTCGAAACGGAGCTTGTGCTCACAGAGCTTTTCCCCTTCCCTGCCAGCCCACTCCATCCCCAAAGAGGTCAGCAGTACCTGTCCTGAGAGAGGGTGCCTGGCTGTGCCCGCTCTCCCCACCTCCCAGGAAAAGCCTCTTGCAGGCTGAGTTCTGTTGTCAGTTGGATTGTCCCCTGAAACAGTGGAGTTTTTAATTGCTCCTGATGACCTGGGGGCAGTGATGCGTTTGCAGCGGAGCAAGTGTGAACAAAACTCATGCAAGAAGATTGTCTTAGGTTGCAGAAGTCAGGGAAGAGAGTTAATAATGTTTCAGATGTCACTGGAATGAAAGTTTTGTTCCTTTCCAGTTCATTGCTGCTTCTCCTGCTTACATGCTTTCCTCCTTGTACTTTGTGCAAGAGTTTTATCTGAGCCAGTTCGCTGTACTCGTGGTGCGGTCACAAGGCGACATTCCTGTGGTGGTTATAAAGGTGTTTGTAACCCAGCTCACAGAGCACCCACTGCAGCCCCAGCTGAAGGGAGAGCCCCTGGCTGTGCTCGGGGTGTCTCCCAGGAGGATTTCCAGTCCCAAACCCGGTGCTGTGCTGTCTGCACCCTGTGCTCTTGGCTCTGTTCTGTCCTTGCAGCTGCGTGGCCTGGATCCCTTTTGGCTGGGAGGGTTGGGGCAGGGGTTCCTGGTGATGTGCTGGGGCTGTTTCCCTGTTTCTCACCTGGCCCAGGACTGTCTGATGGCAGCAGGTTTGTACTTCAGACTCATCTCTTAGGGAGCTGGGGCTGTTTCCGAAAGGGAACATCAAACCCTGGATGTTCAGCAGCACTTGCTGCTGTTCAGCATGTTTCACCAACCAGGTTTTTAACACGGTTGTCTGATGCTCATTCTGTTTAAACTGGTCGTTTCTGTAATAATACTAAAAATCCAGGCCTGTGAATCCTGGTTAACTTTTTTACTGTGTAAATGCAGCTTCTGTTCTTGTGTCTTCCCAGCAGGAAGCATCATGATCCCTGACACGTTTCAACAGTATCTGAGGGATTTTAATTCTGTATAAACTCTTAGAAACAATATAGCTGTTGTGCTGTTCAGGTGCTTTTTACATTAATCTTAGAATCGTAGAATCATGACCCTCTAGAATACAGAAGTTAATGTTGCAATAATTAATATTCTTATTTGGAATGGAATTGGGGGTTTAAGTCTAGATAAGCCTGGGATTGCAGCAAGAGAATAGAAGTTTTAATGCCTAATTCCTGCTGAGTTTTCTGAACTCACAGTTTGATCTCCCTTCCCTAGAACTGGTTTTACACCCAGCAGTAATCCTGTTATGGATGATCACTACTGTAAAATAAACCACATCCATAGCATTGAGACTTAAAATATCTAATCCAGGCATAGGATTTGAACATGTATTGTAGCAATTGTGTGCCAGAGTCCTTGACAAACGCTGTCTGTTTGTCCAGGTGATGTGATGGGCTCACATTCTAACTTTGTGTGTTTCCCTGCAGGCTGGTTACTTCAGATGTGGCTTTTTACACTGGAAACCTTCAAGCTCTGAAAGGCCTTAACAACTTAGATCTAAACATGGCTGAAATCTGGGAGCAGAAGAGGTGATAACCCATTGGGAGCAGTCACTTGGCTCTGACAACAGGCTGACTTTCTTCTAAGCAGCGTGACCACAGTGAGGTGAATACTTGAGCCCAGAGCCCCAGCAAGGGCAGGATTGAGAGCTGGGGGAGCTTAGACTCGGAGGGAGCTGCAGGGAGAGATCCTTCCAGTGTCCTTCAGCAAGAAACGAGTGATCAGCTGTCTGTGCAATGTTTTCTCATTCTCTCTGGAAACAGACTCAGGTTTCTTTGGACCAAATCCAAAAGAACACATAGCTGTAACACAGCTGTAGTTGTCTAGAATGCTCTGTATATCTTTATATTAAAAAGATGCTTTGCATTTCTTCTAGTGCAATGGAATTCACATGGTGTCCCACCTTATTTAATGATGGTACAGTATAAAAATCTTGCAGTTGGAACTCTGTAGAAAATGTTTTTCTCTATGAAACTATGCTGTTCTAAAATTTATTTTTTTACAGAACTTTATATAAATAAATGTCTTTTGATTGCTCGCATCTAGGATTCAGCTTTGTTAGGGAGCAGTCCTGTTCCAGGGGATTTCTCAGGACCTAAAATCCCAAGACAAGACTTTCTAAGCAAGGGCCAATTCCACAAAGCCATTCCCTGTGGGAGAGAGGAGTGACCTGACCCTGGTTAGCAGTGCCAGGGTCGCACTGGGGCTCCTGGGGGGACTGGAAGGTGGGAAAAAGGCTGGTGTAAGGATGGCCCCTGCCAGCAGGGAGGACCAGGGACGCAAAGAACAGGGCCGGAAGAATTTTAAAGTGAATTATCAAAGGCTGCACCATCAGTGTTATTTCGGAGTTTTTAATGCTACCTTTAACCAGACTGGAGGCTGCCAGTACTGAGTCCAAGTGCCTGCATTTCTCACCTCACCCCTCTGTACGTGACCCTGAGATGAGCATGTCTGCTGGAACGGTCTCTGCTGCAGTGTGTGTGTGTGTGTGTGCCTGTGGTGCCCTCAGCCAGACAAGCTGACCTGGTAGCATAACGTGTCTCATTCCTTGTCAGTCAAAATAAAGCTCTAAAATCACAGTTGTTTTTAAAGACCAACTTCTTTAATGATACATACCAGTGTTATACTAAGCTTATAAAATAAAGTTGTCTGCATGTAAATACAAGAGAAACATTAAGAAATCAATAGTGATCAGGACAGGGATTTCAATTCCTGTACAAATTTAGAAACTCAAGAGAAGATAAATTAACATACATGGCTGTGACAATATGAACATAGGTGTAGTCAACGTGATCCATTTATTGAAAAAAGAGGGCAGGTCAAAGATTAAGATATTGACAGGAGATCCAGTCTTAAATGGGATGTGAAAAAGCAAACACCACACGTGGCTACTGAGGCATTTTTCTCAAGTATTGGATCCTTTGGGCAAGTTTGGAACACGGATGATTCCCACTCTCACGATACGGAAATGGAGGTATTGACAGCCTTACCCCAGTACCTCGACGTACAACTGGGACAGGACATCCCACTTGTAGTTTGG
>WBMY01013226.1:1082331-1101502 GCA_013397315.1 Donacobius atricapilla | reverse complement strand
GGGGGGGGGTTGAAGAGGGCTACAGCTCGTGAGCACATGAAATACAGGGTTTTAAGAGCCTGTTTTAGCAGTAGTGAAACTTTTGGTTTTCAACTGTGCCTTCCTAAAACGTCACAGGAGTTGCCAACCATGTTGTCCCACATGTATTGCTTCACAGCTTTATTTCTGCAGTTACAAGCAATTCCAAACTACTGCATGGTCGAGGCGAGCCTCTGAACTTCTTATCAAAGAAGATCTGTCCATCTTCCCGCAAGACAAACAGTATTGCACTTCAAGGTTATATTAACTGAGTTACAGAATCTCTTTAAGGACTGAAGCATTACTTACGCACATCCACGGCGCTTTATGTGGCTGCTTAAAGATAAGCAAGAGAAATTAATTTTAAATTAATACTGCAGGGTACTGTGAAGATGACAAAGCATAGGCCCTCTGTGTACTTAAGATTTCTAATGCTTAAAAGGTTCTTCCACCACGGGGCTGGCTTGGCACAGCAGCCCCAGCCCTGCCCGTGCCCTCTCCGGGACTCAGTGGTCCAGGATCCGCAGGTTGCCAGACACGATTTTGTTCTCTAGTAGAGCTCCAGCGGGGATGTCAATCCTGTCACCGTGGTTTGCAATGATGATGACTGTTCCCTGGGGTTACAGGAAAGAAAACAAGGGTTCAGAAACGTGGAAAGGGGGGAATAGGTTGTCTGGAGGAGCATTTAGTTGTGTTGTTTCTCCACAGACATCCGGGGATCTTTTCCCCCCCAGAACAAAGGTTTTCAACAAGCATTACTGCAACCTCTGAAATTGCCATACTAGATCCTATGGGCCTACAGAGCTGAAGACAGGGTTGCTCTAAGGGCTCTCGTCCTGTCTGCTTGCTTTGAAGTGGAAAAATGTTACCCCCACCCCTGCATGCATCCCAGGAAGGCTCCTGTTCCAGCTGGACAGCAACTGTGGGGACAGAGGAACAGCTCAGAGCCCAGAGCCCAAGCCAGGTGATGCCCCCGTCACCTGCCAAACTGCCCTAGAGAACTGCAGGTGCTGCCAGGACTGGCAAGATCCTGAGGAACAATTTGAGAGAAAAAGAACTTGCTCAGCTCCACCAATAAATCCAGAACCCCAAAGTGATGCAAAAGGGCCCGAAAAGGGGTGGCAAGGCCAGCCTGGGAAGGGAGGTGTGACTGAGCCAAAGGACAGAGGTGGCAGCAGTGTCTGAACAGAGGTGCGAGGTCTGTGGTGCTTTCAAGGTTCATAAATAAACCTCCTCTGAGCCTGGGCCTGCACGGAGCAGCAGCTCTGGCAGCAACAGCCTGCACTCCCTCACAAGGGGCACTGTCCAGCCACGGCTTCTGCCATCTTTGGGCCAGTTACCAATTCCCAGGAGTGCTCCCATGGACTCTGGGTCCAGGCACTGCCTCAGGATCAATTGCCAGGGAGCACAGATCAGTCACGCACGTTCATTGCAGCGGCATCCCCACTGCACACTCACCTTTAATGAAACATTCTTCCCAAATGTAACATCACCTGAAACCGTGAGATGATCCAGCTCCAGCATATCTGGAATACTTTCAAACCTCCGCAGGTAATCTTGAACCTTTTGGAAAGAGGAAAAAATAGAGACAGTTTTAAAGCCATCTGTGGATTAAGACGAGCGTGGGAGGAGCCTCTTGAATACCCTGCAGAAACCTTCCCATAACCTAGATCTGAGTCAATATAGAAGTTGCTACTTGGTAATTGTGATTTCTTTCCGAAACAAGCGTGAGGAACTGCAGGGGGGCGGCTCTGGGGCTCACACAAAGCCAGCTCAGCTGAGGGGTGCGGGAGCACCCGACAGGCAGGGTAAATACCTGCATTCCCACAGCCTTCACAAAGAGCAAAAGTGGGCAGAGGTAGATAAAGCCAAGCTCACTTTTCCCTCAGTTATTGCTGTGAACTCTGTCTTTACTCAAAGGGGTGGACACCGGGTGCTCACCTTTGTGAAGGAGCTTCCCAGTTTGACAAGAGGCACTGTGGGGAACTCGCGCTTCTCACTCATGGTTAGAGACCCGGCGTTAAGGCTGTACAAATTGGACATCACAAGCAAGAGATCCGAGGTGGTCTTCACAGGCAGGAAACGACTTCGAGGTACGTTTATCCCCAGAGAGTTCTCAAAACTCTTGATAGCAGCACCCACTGCGGTCTCCAGCTGGATCACGTTCAAGCCTCCATCCAGAGTCTGGAAGAGAAGCCTCAGGTGAGGGCGTGGAGCAGGTCCTGGCACTCAGAACTGGGGCCCAGCCTCAGCCAGAGCTCCACCCTCACCCCCAGGCTGGCTCTGTGGGGCAGCAGTGCCTGTTACCCACCCAGAAACTGGAATTTTGTTTGGGTCAGTGTCCTCTAAACCCTTGCCAGCTGATTACCTTTGGGTTAACGATGATCTCCATGTCAATGGCATTTTTCTCTTGCAGCCTTTTGATTGCAGACAGAGCAATCCACAGATTGTTGGTGTTGAAGATTTTGAATTTTGACACGGACTTGAATTCATCCACGTGTGCTTTAGGGACCTGAGCTATCTCCACCAGCCTCAGCTTGTTCTCGTACTGCGTCAGCGTGCCACCCTGCAAGGGGCAAATCAGAGGGTTCAAGTCCTGCTCGTGAGAGGCCAGAAAAATCCTCCCCTCGACACAGGCAGATGCACTGGTCTTGCTGGCATTTGAAGCTGAACTCCAGAGAAAACACATTCCTTGTTTTTAGTAACCAGCTACCAGGTTACTAATTATAGAGCATGTTTAAAGTAGTCAGGACCATCCAACGATCCTATTTCAGCACTCCAAGACAGTTAACTCCTTTAATGAAGGTTGTTGAGAATATTTTTGCAAATGCTGCTGTTGTGAAAAATCACCCTCAGCAGCGCTTTGTCAGATGATGCAGCAGAAGCTAAATTAAATCTAAGTATTCTTACAGTGCATTGCTGTGCTTTTATAGGGCTAAGTCAGAGCTTCCCTAATGAATACAGAGAAAATCCAAATCCTCATTCTCACACAGAAAAGAAGAGAGGCTACTGCAGGCTACAAGTATTTGATACAATCATAAACCTCTGAGAAATGTCACTCCTGGACTGTGTACAAAGGCAGGGGTTGTGGCAGGAGCAGAGGGGCAGCTGTGCAACGCAGGGCTGGGAGTGCAGTTTTCTGTGAGACACAACTGCTGCATCCCAGCCCTCAGTGCCGTTTTCAAGCCTCCACCTTCAAGTTTCTCTGTACTGGACAGTTCGGAGAAGGCGCAGAGGTTGTGACCTGCCCCCTGCACAAATCACTCGAGCTCCCAGGCCAGCCCAGACTGTCCTTGTCTGCTGCTGCCCGGAGCACTGATCAAATCTGGCCCATGAATTAGAACTCCCTAAACTCGCTGATTTTGTGCATCTCAAATTAGAGCCAAGCTGATGTGTTAAATGGTGCCTAAAATAGCTGCGAGGAGACTGGGTGTATGTCTGAATCCATGGATTCAGAGGAGGCTGGAGATGACCACCAGCACACTCAGACTCTCCCCCATCTCCCTTTACCTTCACGTCCGCCCGGGTTTTGTTTGTGACTTCCATGACAAATTCGCAGCGTTTTCCGTTGGGTGGGTTCATGAGGTGGTTAAGAATGTAAAGGTCCACAGTGGCACCCAAATTATCTATATTGGACACAAAAATATATTCCTTCCCCTCTGCAATGAGGTTGTCCAGCAGCCCAGAGTTGTAGAAGCTGGCGTAGATGTCTCCGTGGCCTGGAGGGTACCAGCACTCCGTGTTCTCTCCTGAGTAAGAGACATCCTTGGCTATTGGCAGCAGAGTTTCCTTGTTAATTCTGGGATACCTGTGAGGACAATGGGTCTTGTTAGGTTCTCACCAGTGTCAGACTAGCATAAGATAAAAATACTGCAGTTAAGGGGGCTTCTGGAGGTGTGCTTTTCCTGAGCACTCCGACCCACCCAAATTCCCAGCTGTCACTGAGAAGCTACAGCATGCAATCTATCTACCCAAAGATTTAAAGCTGTAGTTCTCAGGCCACACTGCAAGCCAGCTTTCCTCTGACAGGCAGGTTCAGAGCATATCAAACACACCTCTGACCCCAGCAGCCACCTGGGTTAGAGATTGTTCTTCATAAAGAACCACGGGTGCAGAAGGCACCACTGCTACCCCAGCACCTCAAACTCAAATCCATCCCATTTGGAATATGGAGAAGCAAGCTAGTTTTTCCTTCTACCCCAAGTGGAGAAGTTTTTTGATACCTGCTTTGATTAAAAGTATAAATCTTCACACGGCTGTGACTGTATTTCTGCAGGATTTTCTTCGTGTCATCGTCCGTGTTGAAGGAATTCATGAGAACCAGAGGAACATCGGTGTTGTAGGATTTGTTTAAATGCTGAGGTAGGAAATAAAGTGGTAAATAAATGGCAGATTCAGCATGTGTTATTAGCTTTAACTCCTGACACCTGAGATTTTGGGAGAAAGAAGTTAGGTGAAACAGACTGGAAATAATGCATGAGAAAAAAAAAATAAGAGATGCACTTATTCTACAGAAGGGATAAAAAATCGGGTAAAGGAAAATAAATCCTTGTTAGTTGTAAAGATGAGATCCACACTAACATTGTATTTTAATTAGTGAATCTTTGTTTTTAAACCTGCATTGAGGTCTAAAATTTGAAACCACAATGCCACAAAATGATAATTTTAAGTTTTAGCTGCTATTGATTACAAAAGGCATGTTTTCCACCAAATTGTTGCAGTCTGCCAAGGTGACATTTCCACACTGTCTCTGCACAGGAAGCACTTCCAAGTTGTCTTGGCAGACTGAGAGATGGACAATTGTATCAAGAGCACATAATAAATGAAACATCACCACGTTAATTATTTGAGAATCTCTAGCATGGAGCTGAAATACGTCAGAGCATTTCCACGTGCACAACAAAGGCAAAAAACCCCAGAGATCGCAGCAGTTCCACCAAAAATGGAAGGTGCAGAGGGAAAAGCAAAAGACCCTGGAGTGAGTTTTAAGCTTTGTCTATCAGCTCACCCTCCTCTGCTGCAGCTTTGGGGTCATTACACTTTGGTGGAGTCAGAGACTTCCACAGCTATGCGTTGGAGAAAGGGCTGCATCAGTTGGACGTAAATTTGAGTTTGCCACAGAACCATCTAACACATGTGGGAGAGCCACTCCAAACAACATCACAGAGGCAGAAACTGTCGGCACCTCAGAAACCATGGAGCAGGCACACCTCACCTCCTGCTCTAATAACTGTCTTCGTTATGTGCTGTAAGAGGAATATTCAGCATTAAAAACATAAGCTGAAATGCTCTCCCCCAGCACCAGCAGCTGTTATTTTATTTTGTTCTTCTTTCTTCTTAAATCGTGGCCTGACTGAAGGGGGTGAGGGGCCACCCTCTGGGGCAGTGAAAATGCATGGAGAGGAAAATGCCAGCAATCCCTTCCAGCACCAGAGTTTCAATGCATCAAGGAACTTGGAGCTGCTGTGAAAAGCTTTGTCCTTACATTAAAAAAAAAAAACAAACCTTTTTAAAAAGATGAACTTGCAGCTGGGGGAGTCGGAAACAAGCCCAGGAGCTCNAAAAAAAAAAAAAACCAACCTTTTTAAAAAGATGAACTTGTAGCTGGGGGAGTCGGAAACAAGCCCAGGAGCTCCCCAGGCCAGAGAAGCTCCACAGTGTGACTGCCTGTGCTCCTGGACACTATCCCCTGTCCAGGCTGGTGTGCACAGGCTGGGTGACACTTGTGCTCACACACGAGGGGGACACAGACCTCAGTCCCTGACAGCACCACCCCTTCCGTGTCCCTTCCCCAAAGGAGTTCTTGTAACCCTGAATTCATACCTGACATGTTTTACTTTTTGGAAATTCCTTTCCCAAGCGATTTTCTGTAAACGAGACCAATGTTTTTCTAACTGTACCTATGTTGTTTCATTCCTTTTTCATAGGAGGGACTTCTTGATCTCCCTCTCGTTTAACCAATGTAATTGAAAAAGCCTGCCTTTACCTCACCAATAAAATCAGTCTGTATAAAAAAGAGACCACCTCAAAATAAAGAATTAGATTTCTAACCTTCTGAAGAAGCAAGTCTACGTCGTTCTTAGTAACTACGGCAAGTTCTCTGCTTTACCCCAGCACCGTGACCAGACCTCATCCCCCTCTCCTCTTTCTTTTGGCAAGCCTCTGGACAACCTGATGCCCCTGGAGAAGCCCTGCAGGAGGGAGCAGCTCAGGCAGTGGTGGCTGCCCAGGCATTACCTCGATCTGCTGCACAGTCAGGTCCAGGAAGGTGTTCTCGTTCCGCACCCCGATGAGGCTCTTGGGGCCCTTGCAGCCCATGCTCGTGCCCAAGCCACCATTGAGCTTCACCACCACCAGCTTGTTCAGGACAGAAGCAATGTTATCAGGCAGGCCTCTGGCCTTGATCTTCTCATAGGGCTGGATCTGGGAAAACAAATGAAAAAGGCAGACGAACAAACAAAAAAAGCCAGCCGTCAGATATTTGGAAAGAAATTGCTTTCTCCTAAAAGCTTTCAAAACTTCCAGCGTGGTGATAAACGCCACATTTATTCACATGCCTTATGGCACTAAAGAACATCTGCAAAGTGAGTCTACAATAACTGATTTGTTATGATACAAGTAACCTGGTCTGGTTGTACAATAACCTCTTTTCTCGAGAGGTTCCACAGACTTTGTGACACCAGGCACCATCAGCTTCATTCGGATGAGAAGAAGTCGGGCCAGTTATGCCACAACCCTGTTCCTGCGCTGCAGAAGGGGAGGGAGTTTCCTTGGGAACCATCTCACTCACTGCCCCATAGGATGGCCCCTCTCCCCCTTCAGTCAGGCCACAGTTTAAGAACCAGGCTCTACATGCAAGGCATATAACCTTCCTGCCCTGAAGGGAAACTTAAACTCAGTTTTTTGTGTGGTTTTGGTTTGTTGGATTTTTTCTGTTTGCACTCTGAGGTTGTCGAAGGCAACATTCTTGGGAAAATGTTGGTTCTTTAACTCAGTCTATACCAATTCTGATTCCAGACACGACTCTGATACAATTCATTTCTCCCAACAGCATGGTACAGAGTGGAAGAGAGTTCCCAGTTCTTATTCTGCTGTTTCCAGAATGTGTTCATCCAGCTCATAACAAACTTCACAGGAAGTCTTCTACCTCACTGACAGCTGTTTCCTACAGGTTTAAGAACAGAGTCTGGGCTACATTAGGGGCTCGTGCTGGAGAGCAAAATCAGGCTCATAATGACAGTGTGCCTCCCTTTAGGTACTGCTGCCCCCTAATTCAAAGCACCTAAGTCAAAGAAATAATGGTAACAATGCCACAGTAAGAGTCATGCCAAAACTATTGGAGCAGAATCAATACAATTATCCTTTAGCCTGCCCTTCTAGAGATTTTCTTTTGAAGAAAAGTCCTGGTGTTCCAGTGCTGCAGCATTCTAGCTGCTAGAAAATTATTTTAACTCTGATAAGGGGTGTGTAAGATCCACAGCTGGTTTCCAAAAACAAATACATACAGCGTAGTTTTCAGAGCTGTGTTTGCTTTGGGCAAGGGCTGGGGTTCAAATGGAAATTCACACTGCCCTGGAACAAGAATCATATTTCTTACTGGGATATGGGGGGGTAGAGAGGGCGGCTTGTGCAATCCCAGCATTCCGGGACACCACGGGCAGCAGATCAGGGCAGATCCCTCACATCAGGGAAGTTCTGCCCCGTGGGATCTGGAAAACCTACAGAATGTACTGCAAGGGAACTCGTATGGGATATATTCAAGAAAACTCCACATGGAGGTCTCATGGCTGGCACAGAAGGCAGCACCACAATCACGGCCATTTCATGAGGACACAGGCAGGAGCTTCCTTCCAAAGTGCCAAGAACTTTTCAGGAATACAAGTGCACAAAAAGTGGACTCTTGATGTGTTTTGTCAGCAACAGAGATTATGTTCAGGCTGAAACACCCTGAAAAACAACTGCTCTTCTCATGAACTACGAGATGATAAATCCTGGGGTTAGTGGCTTGGAGGTACATCAGGAAGCTCAATGAACATTCTGCTACCAGCAGGACCTAAACAGATTTACTGCTTCGCATCCACTCCAAGGTCAGTAACACCCTGCATTAGACTTGTACGAGGATTAAAAACATTTCATCTTGAGCTGGGTGGGATCTGAGTCACTTCCACAATGTTCTGACACTGTCTGAACATCCAAAAAAATTATCTCAACTTTCAAGTCTCACTATGTTCTTGCATCACTCACAAAAAGCAGAAAGTCTGACACTCATCTCAGGGCCAGACTGCCTCAGAAATCCATTTGTTTTTGCTGAAGTGCCAAGTACCTTTCAATGCTTTTGCTATCATGCCTGAAACCAGCTTTTGCAGAACATTCAGAGTAGAAGTCCTGAAGAAGGTAACAGTTCCATCAAGGACTCAGTTCACTGGATGCTGCACCAGTTACAACACAAAATTTATGACTCAGCCTCACTAAATGTTTCAGTTTCTTCTGGCACAGGCATTGGAAACATCAGCTTGGCAATGAAGCCCTGGATCTTGAAGGGTCTTTAATTCAGAGAATAACAAATGTCAGAAAGTCAAGTTCCAGCAGGAACCAGGCCTGCTGGATGCCAGTGCTATCAGCCCAACAGTCCCAGCCACGTGCAGGCACTAATATGCACAGCTCCCTCGTCACCTCCAAGCTCACACACACCTGGAGAAGCTCTCCACAGCAATAAAAATCAATTCTTGCTCCCAGGGTTTGGAGCAGCGTGCTTGACAAGAGCGTGCTGATGGGGAAATTCTTCAGGAAAACACAGGGGCAGGAACGCCACGTCTTGCAGACGCAGGGGCTGCAGTGCTGCTCCCCTGAGACACGTCTGGCAGCCCTGGTTTGGGGCTGCTCTAAGATGACACATGCAGCTCCCTCTGTTTTGCAGCCAATGCCGCAGAAGCGATTTCTTGGAACGGCCTGGATGAGGCAACGCCGGGAGTTTGACTAACAGATTCCAGCAGCCCACTCCCGCTGCGAGGAGGCTTGCAAGAGTTTGTCAGAGACAGACAAAATGAGCGTCAGGGCTGTCCTCGTGGGCAGACCGGAAAGGAGGACGCCCCTGTTAGTTAATATGTACTTACAGTTCGAGGAAACATTTACTCAGCACCAAGGGACAGCTCTAGAAAAGGCACCAAATGAAGAGAGAGATGAGACCTGCCCTGGGGAGACCCCACCCCGGTCTGGAGTCCTCAGCACAGGAAATCTGTGGAGCTGTTAGGGCAGCGCAGAGGAGAGCCACAGAGGTGACTGGAGAGAGAACAGCTCTCCTGTGAGGTCAGGGTGAGGCAGCTGGGGGTGGTCAGCACGGAGAAGGAGAGGCTTTGGGAGACCTTACAGAGGAAGAGAGACTTCTTACACAGGCTGACACAGAGAGGGAAAGGGGAATAGTTTCCAGCTACAAGAGAAGAGATTTAAATCAGATCTTAGGAAAAAGTTCCTTACTCTGAGGGTGGTAAAGCAGAGGAACAGGTCAGCCAGAGAAGCTGTGGCTGCCCCATCCCTGGAGGTGTTCAAGGCCGGGTTGGATGGGGCTTGGAACAATCTGGTCTAGTGGAAGGTGTGGAACAAGATGATTTTTAAGGTCCCCTCCAAACCATTCCATGATTCTGTGACCCCTTAAAACCTGTTTCTAAAGTTGAAGATTAAGAAGATATTTAGCCTTTGAGTAAGGGCACAACATTCATTCTTTTCCCTCATGATACAGCTCACCAAGGTGACAACGCCAGCTGCAGACAAGAATCCAGCCACTGGGGAAGAAAAAAAACCAAAGGCTCTAATAGACAAGCTCCTTTCACACTCACATTGCTTCAGATGCTCTCTTTACATCCCAGATGAGGTTTTGCACTGCTGCTCTGAGGTTAACTCGATCACTGCAGTTCTCTCTCTCAGAGGCCTCCCAGCAGGACTTTGCTATTGCTCCCAATTCAAACAAACAGATCGGTGCAATCTACATCGAGGGGATTAAGTTACACTTGCCATGTCCACATTCTTTACCTCCTCTCCCTGTTAACTGGCACTCTCAGTGTACTTTCTTCTCTGGAGACTGTAACAGTAACGGGTCCTAACTACTCGAGCTATCACTGTAAGCCTTTGGACATATGAAAGCAAAGCATCTGGAAGGAAAAAACAAGTCAGAGGTTTACCAAAATAGTGTGAAATGGGTTCAATCTTCTCTTACTGTCATCAGCATAAGGTGTTACACTGAAAACGTGGAGGTCAGGGATGAAATCTCCCAGAGAAAAACAGGAATACTACAAAGCAATAATTTGTTTCAATTTACTGACAGGAGCCTTTACTTGTCTTCAGGAAGAAGCAGAAGCTACAGTCACAGCACAAATACAACAGATCACACACTGCACGACCTACAGAAGCCTGATCAGAAATTCTGCTCCTGCACAACACGGTCCCTTGGCACTGGGCAAAAGCCTGAAACACTCTTCCCCACCTAAAAGACAAAGCCCATAAATCCAATAAACTACTCATGAACTTTTTTAGGCTGCTAAATAAATAAAAAAGCAACAAACCCACACTTTGGCAGATATTTTGTGTGCCTCTGTTTACAGATACACACGTATGCCTGTGTGTTTATACACACAGATATCTCAACATACGCTTTTCGCTCTACTAGGGATCAGCTGAAGATCATACTTGCCAGAATTCCCAGCAGCAAAGCGATCCTCCCCAACAAGCACAGGCAAATAAACTCACACTGCGGAGAATTTGGTGCTTTCTAGGCCACGATCCTTGCAGTGTGAGATGCTCCAAGCAGCCAAGCATCCCACCACCTCATAAAACAAGGTCATCCCTACAGGCAATCATAAATCACTTGCAGTTATAAATCACTTGCAAGATTACCAGCAAACACTTCTTCTATACACCAACCCCTTTGCTGTTCTAACAGGAGCAGGAGGAGAATATGCTCTGAGGTTTATAGCTAGGAAAAGAAAACTCACGGGAACTGAACAGAAGTACTCAAACTGAATTATGTGCTCATGGATGGATACCTGTCCCAAAGAACTCTGAGCTGCAGCCCTGCAAAAGTTATCCCTCTTTACCCCTTCTAAAAGCTCATAATGTTCCTAGCCATACTAGCTAGACTAGTAATTCTGAAATTTTGGCCTTCAGGAAATCAACTTTTATCTGATAATTCCACAAGTCATACTCCTCAGCAAAGAATAATTTGGGAGAAGGTCCTTGGAATGTTCTTAAGAGGAACCCTTTTCATTTTCCACAGCGTGTCCCTGACATGACTGATGCATTAAAAAAGGAGGGAGTGGATACAGCAGGGAGAAAAACAGAAATCTCATGGTCAGCAAAAAGGAGAAAAGAAAAAAAATAAAGAAATTTAACTTTGCTCTCCGTTTCCTAAGCACTCAAACCCCACTCCCTGTCAGATCAGGAAGTCCAAGTACCCCTAAAGAAAGGGGTGTTTACTGTGAAGTGAAGAAGGCATGGAAGGAAGTTTCTTTACAGATATTTTGCCCTAGCTCTCTTCCGTGGCACTTATCAGGCATGATTACTTGACTTAAGAGTTCATGCTAGGAAGCAAAACTTCGTTTCCCATCATGCATGCATCTCATCAGACCAGAATTCTTCTACAGAATTCTCACCTTGCTCTCTCTCATCTAAAGCTGCTACAGAGCACAGGGACACATTTGAGAATGAGCAGTGCAGGCCATAAGGAAAAGGAGAGATGCCCTTCTCCACTCAGCCCTCTGTGACCTGAAGTTGGACCTTTCTCTTGGCTCCTTTTTAGCAGCTTGCCATGCCTGGGAATATGCCCCCAGTCTATTCCAGAGCCTTACCACAACCTCCAGTTTGACATCTGCTCCAGATGTCCCACCTGGGTCCTTTCAGACCTTTACAGAACTTGTCTGTTTTTCCACTGAAGGTGTGCAAAACGTGAAAAATAGACAACAGCTCTTCCTCTCCACAAAGCAGCCATTCACTCGCATCAAATTCCTGTCATTTAATCCCAGGCCTTCTCTTGGTACGGGGAGCAGTTTATTCCTCTGATTGTCCTAACTACCTTCTTACATATTTAAAAGATCTTTTGCCCCCTCCCAGAGTCTCAGCCCCGCAACCCTGAGAGAAATCCCCTTTTCTTCAGCCTTCCTTGTAAGTCATCTTATCTAGAACTCCAATTTCCCACCCTGGCCTCTTCATTGAGGGCAGACCTCTCTCCCCAAAGCAACACTTCATTCAGTGTCACAGTACAGAAAAGAGAGACATCACATGTTTTTGAAGTTAAAAGAAAACACTCAACCTTGGAAAAACCCTAGACTTGCTCTAAAACAGCATCATTCTTCCAACGCTTTATAGAGCAGCCCTGCATCTGTTCTGGAAGTAACTGGACAGCCTGGCTTTCATGGGGAACAGAGCCTCGATTGAGGCACACAGAGAGCCTCAGAGAAACCACAGGCCTGGGGGCACACAGAGCTCCTGCAATATGCCAAGATCACCGAGCTGGGAAAAGCAAGAATTTGTAGCACAACTACACCATTCGTTACCCAAGAGTCAAAGGACAGCCTAAGGCCTCTGATGAATCAATAAAATGAGGTTAGGTTTAATAGGAAGTATTTATTTCAGTACTAAACAGTGCTGAAAAAATACATAGTGCTTTTTCAGCAGCAGCTCAAATTATAGGTTATAAGTTACAACAACATAGACAACACTAAGGAAATCAGGCTCCAAAACCCCGCACAGCCAACTCCTTGTCTGAGATCCCTCAGTTCTGCTGAGCGGCTGCAGGTTACAGAAGTTGCTAAATGAGCTCTATTACCCAGCCCACTTGCCATATGTCCCCTTCAAATTATTAAACATAAAGGATTGCTGGAAACAAGTCTCATCTGAGATGTGCAGCCTTCTTCTAGGGGCAGGAGGGAAATGGGAACAACAAGGGTTCCTCCCTATTTCCCCTCTAAGTTTACTCCAGAGAAGGCAGCAAATGGTGAGGTGGCATCTGTGCCTTTTTTGTTCCCCTGCTCCCAGAGCAGCTAACAAAATAATACCAAAGAACTTGACACATATGGTAAGCAGAACCTGATGTTCAGGAAGACATACAACATATGTCAACAAATATTTATTTCTTAGTTAGAACTCCAAGTGTTGTCCTACATGGTTTTATAGAATCATGGCAGACAGACCCATTCCATGGGTGAATACATTATTTGCCTTAAGCAGCAATTATCAGTTTTATTTTCCTTACAAACCGTCACTTAATCACAACTTACAGAATCTTCTGGAGGTCTCTGAATCTTCCCCCAGTCCACAGATGGTCCCTTTTCTTGTAGGAATCTATGAAATAGCTTCTTAAATCCTTCCAGGTCCTTTTTAGTGTGCTACAAAGAAGAAATGCATTAGTTAATGCTGGTATTCAATGCACACCTACTCAATCACAGAAGCATTTCTACAAATTGATGTACAGTCTATTCACCAGAGTAACTTCATTAGCACTGAAGTAGACATGCTAGACTTAATGTAAAATTCCAGAAGTTACCAAAAGCTCATTTTCACTCAGAGTACAAAACCAACTTTTGTCAAAATCATAACCATTACAATTTGGCCCAACGTTTAAGATAACAGCTTTACCTTCCCTTTCTGTAATCCACCCAAGGTTACACAGAACCTTTAATAACTAAAGATGATTAAAACACTTAATAACTCTGTCACCCAGTCTAGAGGGAGCTGCAAGTCTCCTGCTGACATTGTATCCTGGCTACTCTCCTACACAGAGCATGTCCTAAAAATAAGGAAATCTGTGATTTATCCATGCTCCTTACCTCTATCTCATTGGAGTGGGCGGTCGCAAGTATCTTATCAAGTTCAACTTTCATGGAATACTCCAGCTCCTGCCGAATGACTTCCTGAAACTGTGAGGAGCCAGCTTGAGACATTGCTTTGCTGAAATCTTGAATAAAAACAAAAGAAAACTATTACAACAACAAAACAGCTTATTTAGACTACAAATAGCCTTTGATTTACTTTAAAAAGACTGATAAGCTCATGAAATCTAGTCTTGCTTTATCACTGTGCTAGCATTCCAGGAATCTAAAGGTTTTGTTCCTGGTTACTTGGGGAACAGATCTTAAACCGGGCCCAAAGAATAAAATGACCCTTCCTTCAAAACCACCCCAAAGTCCATCTCAAGAAGTATCCAAATATCTGCAGCACCGCACTTTTTTTGCCAGAGAAGACACGTCCTACCACATCAACGCACTTTAGCAAGTAGAAGTGTGAAAAAGAAGAATTTTCTTAGTGAAGAGTTATGTAGAACATTGTGATTGAAGGTATCCCTCTGTTCCACAAGCAAATAAAAACGCATGCTTTAATTATTTACACAGTGCACTTTCACAGGATCTTCTGTTTGTTCCAGTAAACATTCCCTTACTTTGCCATGAGTATTTTCACACCGCAGCATGCACTTCAGTTACCAAGCAACCTAGAAAATTGGGCTGTCTATCACTTCAGCATTTGTTTTGTTTTTGAAAGTGATAAACTCCACAAACGTGAAAAAGAGCAAATACACAAATATTCCATAAAGTCCACCCTGCAGAAAGAACCAGGAGAGAACACAGCTTTATTTTCCAACAGAAAGCATTGGAAGCGTATTCTCAAAAGACATTCTGAGTATGTTCTCTAAAGACCTCAGTTAATTTAATTTCTGCCAAATCCCTTGAGTGATCACTTACTTCCCTGTAACACAGGGAGTGATGTATTGCCAAATATAGCCAGATTTTAGAAACACCCTGAATACTGGTGCAAAAAAGGGACAGGAGGGAACTTTACAAGGGAACAGAGTGACACTGACAGAAAACATTGTTAGAAGAGGAACCTGCATTTAAAGTCTACTTATTGAGAACACACATTAAAAGGCTCTTCTACTGAGAATGTCTAAGAAAGCCAGAGACAGTTCATTTTAATGCAACTTTGATTTTATTTTATTTTTTTCCTAAGCAAAGTATTCCACAGCCTCAGCCTCAGTGACAGTATCTAATCCTTGCTTTGAAGCCCACAGAAGCCATTTTCCTGACTGCACTGTTTTGCAGGTAGGGGAGGGAGAGAGGGAAAAAAAAAAANAAAAAAAAAAAAAAAGAGACAGACAAGTGCTGCAGTGCACATAGTATGTGTGGTGCAACACGGGAAAACGCCAGCTCAAGATGAACAGCACGCTGAACAATAGGTCCTTTTTTTGAAATCAAATGCTTCATTTAGTAGTAAAAGCAGGTAAGAGCTGAAAGCGCGTTAGGCGTATCTTTCCGGGTCAAATGTGTGAAAACACAGCGAGCTCTCCACCAGGAAGCACTTTTTCCTACAGAAAAACAAGGAGGTCTGTACCAGCTTCATGCTTAACACCAAACTGCTCCAAGTGCTCCCTCCATTCCTGCCCTTTGGGGTGATGCACACCGAAACAGCTGCCAGGAGATGCTTTCATACATTCCTAATCCTGCAACACGTTAAAATACACCCCTCCTGCTACAGCAACAACAGAGGCCATTTCTCAGCGCTGGCAGGCCTGTAAAACATCTGAACCTCCCAGCGTGATGCAACGCATCTCGGAAGGAACTGGGCAAATCCCAAGTCTCAGCAGAGCCCTTCCAGGGGCTGGGGCTGAGGGAGGCACAGCCAGCCTGCCATGTAAAGTAGGAAAAGCTCCTTCTGCTCATAGTGGCCAAAAGACTTGTCTCTAGCAGAAAAAAAAGCACTTAGAGACTAAGCAACACCATAAACAAATGGAGATAAAAAGGCATGATAAAAATAAATATATGACCACGTCCTATAGTTTAGGGGTATTTTTTTTTTCTGTAATATTCTAAGTCCTTCACCAACTGAACGAGCAAACACTAAACACATTTGATCACCAACATCCTCGGAGGAAAGCAAAGCAGACCTGTTGCTTTTCCCAATAGCAGGCATCAGGCTTGCAGAGCAGCAGCTGGATGGGACAGCTCTTACTGAACCATCAACAGTGGGGGGTATTTAGGCTTCACATTTAACATTTATTAATTACTGCGACCCCTCGGCCTCATCCAGACCCCATGTGTCAGGACGCGGGGGCTCGGGCAGGGCACTGCTAGTGCTGTTAGTCCAATTATTAATATTATTATTATTATTATTATAGGGAAAGAGAGAGGAAGGACACGGCTGGAGCCCATAAAAACACGGGCTTGCCTGGTGCACGGAAAGTTATCTATTCTGCAATAGGTAAGAATGTGAATACTGTAACTAAGAGCCCAGAGAAACAGCAAGCCACAGCTCTCCTGCTCTTAACCTGCCACTGCGAGGCAGAGCCTTCGAGCATTTCTCTTGGAAATGATCCCCAGGGCTTGGGCTGTGCTCTCTGAAGGCTCCCCGAAGCAGCACTGGTGCATGACACGAGTGAACTTGGCTCCAGCTGCTCCTGCAGCCCCTCGGAGTTTTTGGGAAGGAGCTGGTATTCAAGCATCTGGCAGAAAGACAACTGTGGTCCTTTAACACGAACTACAGCCGGATTTAACAGCCTGGGTGAAGATTGATTTCCCTTTTCACCCAGCAGCAGCAAGGAAGTAGAAAGGCCAGCGCAACCGCGTATCTGAGAGCAGTTCTTTCCTGCAGGCGACTAAAATGTCCTAAGGCCATAATGAAAAGCAGCTACTGCGCCTCTAAAAATCAGACAGGAGGCTGGGGTGCTGGATAATTGTGGGAAGAGATTTCCAAGGATACACGTGGCCGTAAAATCCCAAATTCCGTTAAAAAAAAGAAATGCCTTTTCCAAGCTATTTCGCAACCAATGCCTCGTATTTCAGCCTAAGCCCGTTTTTATGAAACCAGCGTTCTCGAACACTCATCGGAGGTTAGAAAAGGGTGGGATAAGGTAGTGGAAGACTCTTGGGGGACCTGCCCACGCAAGAAATGAGCACAGATCAGAAGAGCACGGCTGGATAGTCGGGGCTTTCGCAAAAACGACCACACAGGATATCTCACTTTAATGCCTTTGGTAGAAAGCGTTTCTCCAGGCAGCAGAGACGGGATGGCACCTCAGTCAAGTTCACGGCGGTGTCTGACACAGGGAGAATTTCACTCCAGCCCTCCTGCCCCCACCCACTGTTATTTCTAGCAGGCTTTTGTGCTCTGCTCTGACTGCTAACCTGGCCCCTGCCCTCACAGCGCGAGCCCCAGCACACAGAAGAGCACTGGCAGGTTTATGATGCCTAAGTTTATAACCTGCGTAAGAAAAAAACAAATCATGGCACATCAGAGCGAGCTAATGGACAGGAGGACTTTGTACACTACCAGAAACAATGTAAGGGGCAGATCTCCCCAGGAAAACTGCACAGGGACGGAACAGTGGTCAGCTCTTACTGAGGGGCTCGCACGTATTTCCTGCCTGCTTTCTCTTACTCCACATTAAAAGCAGAGAAAATGTTAAGATTGATTGATTTCGTTCATTAATCCACTCAGAAGAGAACTTTCACTGCCTTGGTACTATGCGTACAAGGAGGCAGCACAGGAGGGAGTGGCGGGACAAGTCAAGCAAGAACTCTCATGAAAAAGTAGGGAATCTCTTGGGCTGAGGGCTACGGATTGTGATTACTTTTGCAATCCAAGTAAGCACACAGAAAGACCTACAGCAGAAAATTATTTAGGTCTCCCTGGAGCCAGACTAGCACATAAAAACCAAGAAGGGTGGCCAGTAAGTTACAACACTCAGCTAAACTTTAAATGCTCTCTCCTTGAACTCTGTGCTCAGGGCAGAGTGAACGCCTTAACTTCCAACAATTCCGCTTAAAGTTCAAGGCAATTTTTATCTCTGGCAGGGATAAAAAGTCTCTTTAAATACCCACACTATAACGTGCAATGCTAACAAATACTACTTTGAATTTCAGAACTGAACATACCCACTCAGCCTCTACAAAACATTTTCCTACTACTAGAGGCAAAATTTGCCAGCACACGCTGGACTGAAGCACACGTGAAGTGAAACCTTTATGCTCTGACTCTTCTTGACAGATGAGCACATTAGCCCGGGCTAACTCAGAAATTTGCAGCCTAGGAAGCTGTTCTTGCCAGCTGCACACACCAAGAGTTTAGGTGTTAACAGTCAGACATAGCTGAATTTCCCAGTTTAGCAGATGATCCTCATCCTAAAAATATCACTTGACATGACAACATGTTTTAGTACTATTGGCCTGACAGAAGAGTATCTAAACAGCGGATGGTTTGGGCTTTTTTTTTTTTTTTTTTTTTTTTTTTTTTAAAGGCTTTCAGGATTGTCAAATCTCTGGTGATACTTTAAAAACCAATTATGATCTTTACACAGGTTTCCCCAGCTTTCCGTTTCAGGTATAACAGCACTTCTCTGCAAGATGGCCACCTTCAGCAGCGGTCTGAGATAAGCCAATTCCATTCTAAAAGAACAATTAGCAACATATTTCCCTTGCATCAACTTCACAAGGGCTTATCTTGATAACTTTCAGAGTTGAGCCGGTTGAGCAACGTGCTGGAAACACTTTCCTCCTCCAGCTTGCCAGCTTTCTGCCCAGGTGTCACAGGATATTTGTAGACAGGTGATGCCTTCACTGTCCATCCACTGTGAGAGGGACAGGGATTGCCCAGAGCCTGCCAAGCCCCTCAGGTGCCTGAAACCCCCAAGTTCGTACAGCAAACGACCTACTCGTGTTCCTCCTGCAGGCAGCATTACATTTGTTGACAGGCCTGCGTGGATTTATATTAAGGAACCCCATGGGCACGTATTTCATTACAAAAAAAAAAAGCGCACCCGCACCGCGAGGAACACAGGAAAAAACAGGGAAAGAAAACTGCAACGGCAATGCACCAAAGTAATTTTTCTTGCCAAAATGACCTCTTGCGGGCCGGTTCTCTGTTTCACGGGGAATCCGAAACTCAGACCACGTACACAGGAACGCTCCCACATGCGAAGAGGAGTGAAGGAGAGCGCCGGAGCCCACCGGCATCAAAAAAACGCCGAAACACACTCAAGCGCCAAAGGGAAAAAATAATTTAAAAAGGAAAAGAAAGAAAAAAAGGGGGGAAAAAAGCGACAACCTCGGCACGCGTCCTCCCGCAACTTTTAGCGGAGGGCTCAGCGGCGAGGGGCGATTTGCGCCGGCGAGGTGCCGCA
>WBMY01013226.1:1041945-1081898 GCA_013397315.1 Donacobius atricapilla | reverse complement strand
GCCCCGAGCGGCGGCGGCGGCGGCGGCAGCGGAGCGCTCGGTGCGCGGCCCCGGCGAGCGGCTCCGGGGTTCGGTCCCGGGCGAGGGGCTCCGGGGTTCGGTCCCGCTGCGCTTCTCTGAGGTTCGGCCCCGGCGAGCGGCTCCGGGGTGCTGCGCCCCCCCCGAAAGGTGTGTGGCCCCACAGCTCCCTGGCAGAGGGCTGTAGCCACGGGGGGACTCGGCCTCTCCTCCCGGCGGCGGGTTGAGAGGACGCGGCCTGGAGGAGGTTCAGGTTGGACAGTAAGAAGGATTTCCTCACGGAAAAAAAGGTGATTCAGCAAGGGAATGGGCCGCCCGGGGAGGTGGAGGAGGCACCGTCCCTGGAGGTGTGTCAGGGCAGGCTCGATGTGGTGCTGGGCGCCGCGGGCTGACTGACAGGACGCTCGGTCATCGACCCGATGATCCCGGAGGTCTTTCCCAACCTGATTCTGTTAAACATTTCCGATAAATATTTCTGACGTATGGAGTGTACCGTGAGTTAGAGCCTCTCCACCCGTGGCTCTCCATCCCGGGTTCATGGCCACAGTCAGTGCTGGGCAGCGACCCTGGGAAGCCCGCGGGTGCCAGAAGCCAAGCGTTGCTCCTGAGCTAGGTTGTGATTTCCCTCTCTGTCAGATGTTTTTCCCTATTTTTGCCTGCAGACAGCTTCCAGATGTGCTTGGGCTTCCCTGTGCACTGTGGTGACACCCAGTTATGGTAGAAACCCCCACGACCCTGCCTGCCATAAATACCCCCCAGCACCCTGCAGGTAAACCACCACCCTGGTTTTTACTTTCTCTTTTTTTTTTAATCAGCTCTACTTGGCCTTGCAATGTGTGCTTGTATATAAAATCATGTGTAGCACATCACTGAATCCTTACATCCACACAGAGTCAAGCTGCAGACCTGCTACCATGAGGAGAGGGGTGTGGGATTTGGCAGGGTGCTGCTGAATTCCAGTTTCAAGGGGTGGATAGGTGCAGCCTTGCCTGGGATGGGCAGGGTGGTCTTCATCCCTCCTGGCTGAAGCTCCCTGTAAGTTCTCTGGGTTAAACCAGGTAACCACCAGGATGAGCCAGTCCATTTGGGGGTGGGATGGCTCACCTCTGCATCTGCCTACACCTTGGCTTTTAAGAAAACCAAAAGTGCAAAGACCCTGTGAATTTTACGTCCCAATCTGCTGGACCTGGGAGCATCCCCTTTCATTTTGAACTCCCCAGCAGTAAGGGCTCACTGCATGCTGCCTTCCTGACATCAGGGAGGATGCTCCTCTTTATGCCCTGGATCCACCATGAAAAAAGTCCTGGTTTCACTCCAGAACTTACGCAAAATCTTTCTCTCTAGACATTGATGGGAGCTTGCTGTTACGCAAGATTGTTAAATGCAAGATCAGCCCCACTCCTGTCTTTCCACTGTTAATTAAATAGCTTTGATTTAAACTTGTTGCTGTCTTTCTACAGCTCAGCTCTGCTATGATCCCACATCCAACACCTGCAGGCCAAACACAACCTAGGTAATCTCTGGGTAGGACCGGGGCAACATTCGTACACCTGTCCTTTTAAAGGATAATTACAGGCATGACTTAGAGGGTAATAAGCAGAGATAACCTTTTATCTGCTAGCAATAAAACTAATTCCAGTAACCCGTATCACTGTGGTGGAACCAGGGGAAAACACTCCTTCACTGCATTTTATGGAAGGAAGGGAACAGGCAAGACTGAGCACTGGTGCTGTCAGTCAGTGTCGCTGAGGAGGTAACCAGAACCAGTCCATCCAAAGCCAGCAAAGTCTGGTAAAGCTCCTGAGCTAGATTAAACTCAGGGAGAGGTTTATCTGGCAGTAGGCAGGCAAGCTGCTCCCAAAACACCGGCTGGGGATGTGCAGGGAGCAGCATCCTTGCAGCCCAGCCTCCTGCACCAACACATCGGGTTAAGTAGACACAGGAATGGCAAACAGAGGTCTGAATGACCCAAATGAAAAAGAACTTTTTGCTGCCCCAGTGCCTGGTGTCACCATCTCAGCCAGGGGGTTCAGTGTCTTCCAGGAGCCTGGGGCTGCCTCACAAAGGAACAACGGGATAGAGGCACCGAACCCAAACCTGGCTTTGTGCCTCACAAATAAACGGCCTCGTAAATATGCCTCATAAATAAAATAAATAAATGCAGTGGTAGTTATTTCCTTTGGTTTCATCGGCTGAAAAGCCTGCGCCAATGCAAGATGCTGCCAAAACTACTGGTCCTGTCCACCTCCCTTACTCCAGCCCTTGTCCCTGTCCCGGTTTTGGCTCATCGCTGGCAGTTTTTGCCTGGGAGAGTTGTCTTGTGGGTGGGCTTGCATTCCTGGCTTGCAGGTGGGTGACAAGGGGAGGTGGAAAAACCTTTCTGAAGACCCAGCATCACCCTTTTATCTCACTCATTTATTTCTTCCTTAGCTCTCCTTACTGAGTTTCCCACTGAGGACATTTATTTTCCCTCTTTCCTCTGTTGTTCAGTCACTTCATTTATTGCCAGTGAACTGACTTTTTTGAGCTAAGAAGGGTCAGGAGACTGTGGAAGTCTGTGTGTTTATGGGCAAAAGACATTTCCTTGCAAATGCCAGGGAAATATGGCTGGGAGGCAGCTGGAAGGTGTGACCATTTTAATTTTCTGACTACGGAAGAATAGAAAGATCTTTGTTGTTGTTCTTGTCCAAATTATATAAATGGTAACACAGCTGCTTTATGGCCATTTCTTTGTTAATATATGTATATTTTATAGTCACATATACTATAAATAGAGATGTATGTGTATTATATCAATGCATAATACAAATATTATATCATGCCCGCATATTATATCAATACATAATGTATTAAATTGTAACACGTATATGTAATAAGAAATATATATGTAATGATATGCATATATGTAGTAATATGTGTGTATGATTTCTATATTTTACATGTATTNACAACTTTTTCTACAGTATAAATCCAGGAGCTTATATTATATATATACATATATATATTTATATACATATAATTCCAGGTGCATCCAGCAAAGTAGACGATACACGCACAGATCTCCAAGGATGTGTATGTGTATAATATAAATACAAATATTTGTTATATTTATGTATTACAATTTATATTTGATATTTATGTTGTTATAAGTAAGATTATTTATTACTTAAAGATTTACATATGTTTAATCTATATACATTTATATTATGGATGGATGTGTTTGCACCCTCCACAAAACCTGTATAACATATATAGTTACGCGTTGTAACTTTTCAATTTTTTCTTTTCTAAATCTGAATTTTGGCCGAAGAGGACAGTGAGTGCCTGGCAGCAAGTAAAAGACCACGTCAGGGTGGGGCACGGCTGCACCTGAGCTCTGCCAGCTCCTGTTTGCCCAGTAGCCGCCCGCCACATTCCCGGTAGCTCCGGAGCTTTTCCTGACCAACACCCATTTGCAGTATTTCCCAAACAAGCGGAGGCTCATCAGCGAGCACCATCGGCTCCCACTCCCTCTGCCCCTTCCAATTGTCCCTGCAGGCTGGGTTCAAACAACCGGGGAGGATGTAAAGCCTTAACGAGTTTAATGGCACCAAGCAGATCGGAGGTTTCAAAGTGCATCATTAAAAAACATCCCTGTGGCACCGGGCAGTGATACCCCAGGGCTCCACCACGGGGTGCAGGAACCTGCGCCTGCCGCCTTCTGAAATCCTTCCCAAGCGGTCAAAAAGGTATAAAAATCCACGTTTCATTTCAGTTTAGTTCAGTTTAAGAAACAGGGTTCTCCCTGCCCGTGCTGTGCTCACACAGCCATTGTTCAAGTCCACCTGGTTCAGTGCTGGAACAAAATAAAATATTAAATTAAAATAAGAGAATGTTTTTATTCTATGCCTTCCTCTCTTTTCTATGTTTAAAGCACACCTTTGGGACAACAGCTGAAAGCCACTGAATCAGAAATAAGCCTGGTTGCGCCTAAAAATCTCCTTTTAATAACCTCAGCAGGGGCCATCTACAGGTTTTGGGTGCTCCTTCTTGGAGCAGCAGCATTCTTGAACAGTAACTTCTGCAAAGAGGAGCAGAATAGAGGCTGCAAGGGCAGGGTCTCAGGGTTTGATGGGGGTTATTTCGCCCACACACAGGCTGGACAAAAGGTCTCTAATAATTCAGGGTCTATTTTTACCTCCTTCCTCGCAGGAATTTTGTGGTGGCTGGCGCCTGGTGGTGAGGGGGTGTTGGGAACAACGCAGCCCTCTCTGGCCTGGAGGTGCTGGGGGGAAGGCAGCCGGAGGGAAGGCAGGGTTCCTATAGGTCCTGTCCTGCCAGCCGCCTCTCTGCACGCTGGAAAGCCTTCCTGGTGGTTTTTCACAGAAAACAAAACCCTCCCGACAAGCCCTCACGACAAACAACAGATGAGGGTTGTCCTTATCGCCACCCGGTTGTCACCCCTTCACATTTGCCCCTGGCCCTATTCCCACGGCTATAATTAACGGCAAATCAGGTGTCAGCTTGCTCTGTTGGACAGAGCCCTGGAAATTCTTGGCACGGTGCTCTTCCTTTCGGGGCAGGAGGCCAAGTGCCGGGGACATGGGAGAAAAATGGCTCATTACGCCTGCAGCGGGGTGAGAGCCTTCCCCTTCCTCCCTTGGGCTGGATCCAGGACCTGCTTCAGACCCAGTGACCATGGCTGGACATCTGAGTGCCCACCCAGGTGGGGAGAGCCTCGCTGTACCTCGCCAGGCTCATCCACCCTCCGAGGGTTGCGCCCATGGTCAGGCGGGCTCCCTGCAGCCAGGAGTGTGGTGGCGGACCTTGGAATGCTGGTGCTGAGGGCCTGGAGGTCTGCAAGGGGCGATGAGCCTCCCTCAGTGCCCCACTGAGGCTTGGTGACATCAAAGCTTCCTAGCCCAGAGGGTTAGGCACTAACACTCCTCCTGTGGGCTTGGTGAAACATCTCGGCAGGATTTTGGTGCCTGCCTGGCAGCTGGAGGCAAGGGGAGAGGGACAGTTTCCAGGTCACTCCGCTTGGCCAAGCAGAGCATGAAGAGGTGTTTGACGGGCCAGTAATTGGGTCTTAAATGTTGGACGTGCAGAAAGAAAGGACGTGCACTGGGGCATGGTGAACCTGGCTATGAAAAGCACCAAACAGGTGAGCTAGGAACAAGACTAAAGGAGTTGCTGTGATTTTTCAGGTTTCTCTACCAATTGACCAGGGAGTTTTCCCAACGAGTCATAGATCTGCAGAAAAAGAGAGGCCAGGAAGGAGCTCTGGAGCTGAGACCTCTGGAGGCCCCTTCTCCAACTCCTGCTGCATCAGGTTGCTCAGGGCCAAGGTTTTCATATCCCAGGACAGATATTCCACAGCCTCCTTGGGTTCCATTGTTGGGTCGCTCTCATGGAAAACACGTTTTTTCCCTGATATCCAACTGAAATTTCTCTTCTTCCACCTTGTGCCCACTGCCCCTTGTGTAGCCTCTGAGAAGAGCCTGGCTCCAGCTCTGTCTCTGCTCTGGCATTTGCCATTGCTGGGCTTGGTGAGGTTCCTGATGGACCCTTTCACCAGCTGAAATTGTCTGGTTATCCTCTCTGGATAGCTCCTGTCCTCAGTCTTGTGGGAGAAATTTAATCTACAGACACATCTTAATACAGATTTTCTATTATGAAAACAGGGAATATCTTCAAGCAGTTAAGAGGCACGTGCCTAAATGCACTGGTTTATGCTTCATCCAACAAGATGCAGAGAATTTTAGTTTTTATTTTGAAGTTTAATAGTGAGTTTTAAAGAAAGGTTAATTTAAAGTGACATTAGAGTCCGGATGAGAGGGAAATATGTAATATTCTCATGGAAGTGAATAGCAGCAGAGGCTTAAGGTGGAAAATAAGGTTAACCCTTAGTTATAGGGTGATTTAACAACAAATTAGAACAGTAAATTTATCTGTACTAAAAATGTCCATCTCCTATCCCCACCTATCAAAAAAAAATTTGTCTACATACTTCCTTAACAACTACCTCTATATCTATTTCTTCCACCTGCAATTCTGTATAAACCACATGCTGTCAAACACAAAGAGGAAAAAACAAGAGCAGAACAAAATCTAAGCTTCCTTCTAACTGCTACTGAGTTTATTATCACACACACACATATTAGTCCGTGAGGCAAACAAGGAGCAGAAATGTACAGGAAAGCCCTGCTGGCATCATTCAATGCTCTGTTTGTCCAGCAGCCCTTCCCTCCCATGTGCTGGGATCATGCCCAGGCTTCTGCAGCAGCCCCAGATTTGCAAAACTCTCTTCCCACCAATGTCCCCTCCAGAGAGATGACTTTTTTTTCCCTATTCATCACATTTTTGAATATTTTTTCTTGCACAGTTACCCAACCCGTTGGTTTCTGAGGGAAAAATGAAACCTGCGCTTACAAGCCCAGGTGCAACAGCACAACAAAGCTTGCCCCAGAGAGGGAACAGTGCTCTTCAGCCAACTCCTAGTCCTGCAATGCTGCAAAACCAAGAAGACCAACCCCAGTGTGCCCACGTGATCCTTTCCCCCTCCTCTGAAATGCATAAAATAAATTAATTTCCATTTTATTTCTTTCAGTGATTGTGCCCTTTACTGGCAGATCACCAGCCTCCTTCTCTAGCACATGCAGGATTATATGCACCACTGCTGGAGTAAGGGACAAAATAGCCACCTGTTTTCAAGCATTATAAAAACCTCTCAAGGCCACCAGATCTTTTTCTGGGCCAAATTCAGGATGGGCTCAAGCCTGGGGCCCTGGGAGAAAACTGCAAAGTGGTCCTGTTGAACCCCACCCCGTGTCCCTTCAGGGGCTCATATTTAGGGAGATTAAGGAGGAGGGCGGGGAGTGCCAGCTGCCAACACATTTCGGATCACAGAGTTGTTATCAACTACATGTTGCCTCCATTTTGGTTTAATTTTAGACCTGCTCAGTTTGGGAGCATTCTCTGAAAATACAGTTTATGAGAGAAAGGAAGAAAAGTATTTATTGCTACAAATGGACATGTTTTTAACCTCTCCCATGTTCTAGCCAAGTCATCCACTGCCAGGCAACCTCTCTGGAGCCCCTTGGAAATGATCCCAAGGACTTTTGTGGTAGGACAGTGTCCCTCCACAAAGCCTGCCCTGCCTTTTTCTCCTTCTCCAATGGAAATGGGTGGATTTCATCCCTTTAGTTCTTGCCTGCTCCACACCGGACTTCCCAGCCCCATCTCTGTGACACAACCCTTTTCATAGTTGCTCTCACATAGTAAATCCTTTTATTTAAGGCCACATTTGCTTCCTTTCCTCACTTCAAGAGGGACAAAAGACTTCAGCTGGAACCCCTGCTAAAATGTTTTCTTCATGCTACTAAACAGCCATGGAGAATCCAGATGAAACATCAGAAAACAATTTATTTATAGTGTCCACATCAGTGTCCCTGCCCAGTGAGGGGGGGATTTGGAACTTTAAGGTCCTTTTCCAATGCCAACCATTCTAGGGTTCCATGATACTGCCACCACAATCCCTTTTGATGGCAAAGTCAGAATCTCAGGTGCTTTTGGATGACCTCAGAGCTGTTCAGGCTTTGCTGGTGGCAGCACAAACCCTCTCGGAGCACTATCAGCTGCCACCCTTTCCAGCCGAGCTCGGGGTGGAGGGGGTTGGAGTTTGCCCCCAGTGCGGCTCTTTGAATGTCAGATGATAAATCTGTCTGTTAATTGTGAAACATGTTTAATGTTTTATCCATTTCCAGGGATGTGCTTTACCGAAGTGCAACCCGTGCAGTGAAGCTGTGCTTTGAGTGCAGCCGTGAAGGGTGAAACATCACAAATATAAAGCCAAATGTATCCCTGGGTACATTTGCACAGAGGAGGTGTCCTAAAATTTTCAGTCCCGGTCAGGTTTCCACTGGGGCTGGCATACAGCGAGCCCTGAAGATCCTTGCCCAAAAAAGCCTTGTCAAACACAGTGAGTGATTCCTAAAGATCATTGCTCAACACGTCAGAAATGGAGGTCAGGATAGGAAACCAGGGCTTTGAATGACAAGCTGAGGCCGGTGAGGAGCCTGAGCAAACAGCCTCATTCCAGCAGCAGACAAAGCCACAGCTACTGAGGGGCAGGAGCCCTGGGATGCCTCCGCTGCCTTGGGCTGTGCCTGTTGCCAGGAGCATATAATGCCATGTGCTCCGAGAGCTGCATTTTGCCCCACCAACAGCTCCTGAAAGCCCAACAGCATTTCCCGTTCTGAAAATGGGTCCTGATCAAATTACTCCAAAAATATTTAATGTTTGGGCTCAACGACCTTGGGGACTCGGTGATCTTTTCCAATCTGTGATTCTGTGTGAAGGTGGCTGCTTTGAAGCCAGGCTTTTCTCCACAGCTAAACCACACCTGGTCTGTTCAAGAGCACTTTTCCCCCTTTTTTTTTTCCTAGTTTTGTTAAGCTCTGGGGTGAAACACGAGCGAGTCTAATCCTCTGCTACGTGTCTTTGCCGGGGGAAATCCAGAAATGGCCAGAAATGTTTTACAAGCTTATCAGACGCAATAAACATTCTCTGCTTGAGTGAAGAGGCTTTCACGGGAGTTTGGCTGTCCTGATGGGGAACTGGCTCTGCAATACAGGCAGGGTCCCCTAGCTTTGGGAAATGCCCTGGGATGCTGCCAAGTCCAGGCTGTGCAGGGACAAGCGGCGGCCCCGAGGAGCCGGCAGCTCTCCCTGGGCACAAACGCCCCTGAGGAGCCAAACCCCGGCAGCTTTCAGCAGAGAACTTGGGGGAACCATTTGTCAGGAGGGGCACGCCGCGGGAGCTGTAGTGTTGCCAGCTGGGAGCCTCAAACAGTGCAAGCAGCGAGCTGGTTTGCTGCGATGGCCAAGGCGCTGGGGCCACATTCCGGTCTGTGGCAGTCAGGGGGTGACGATGCTGGCTCTGTCAGCCACACAGATTTGCCCCACTGCTGGGCCAGGCAGCAGCTGAAATTGCTCTGCATGTGTATCTATACACAGCTATATGTATAATATATAATATATTATACATATAATAATATGTATAATATCATATATATATATATCATATATTGTATATCATATATAATATAATATATATCATGTATAATATAATATCACCAAGCTAGCCTGAACGTCGGCACCTCTCATCTTCTNTGGCAGGTACTACATCTCCAGGGGACGTGGCATTTTTGCTCGGTGCTGTTCCTGCTGAGGCTGGAGCTCAAGGGGCTGGTCCTGAGCTCGTGGCAGCTCTGCCCAGCCCAGCACAGGTGCCAGCTGTCCTCCTTGCCCTCTGTCCCAGTGTCAGTGCTGAGGTGGCTGTGCTCCAGCGGCTGCAGAGCCGCCACCCTCCCTCGTCACAGCCACCTCTCCCCGCCCCAGGTGACTCCAACCTCAGGAATGCAAGAATCCACCTGCCAGACCCTTTGGAGAGCTCATCCCTGAGGGACAGACGTCCCAAAAGCTGGCATGGCAAAGCAGGAGCTGGTTAAGCCATCCTGCAGGGCTGGCGGAGCACCACCCCCTGCCCCTGCTTGCCCAGGGTCCCTTTTTTGGGGGTCTCCCATGAGGAATGCAGTTTTCACAGCCAGTATTTATGGGCAGAAGGGGGCTGCAGCCCAAAGCTGCAATGTCTGCGCTGCAGGGCTGGGCACAGCAGCACCCTTGCAGCTACAGACAATTTTTTTACCCGCCCAGCAGCAGAGAACCACACAACAGGCCTTAAAAACCTGAATTCTCAAGTGAATGACCCCTCCAGGATGGGGCTGTAGCTTCTTGGGTCTCCCGTGGGTTGGTTGGAGCCCTGTGGGACAGTGGATTTCATCTGACACCCTGGGAAGGGGGGACATAAAGCCACCGAGCTGGAAACATGACAGCTTGTCAGGAAATAAGCACAGGGCTTTTTTTCCGGAGATGGAAGTCTGGCGGGATCAGCTCACGAATTCACGAGAAGGCACATAGCAACTTCTGCATTTTTGAGAGTCCTGGAAGATTAGAAGCTCCCATAAACTTTAATGAGATACTTCTGCAGAACCATTAGTAGAAGCTGTTGAAAAGCAAATTATAGCCATTTACGGGGACCCAAGAAACTCCAGAAGCTATTCACTCAACAATAGCCAGCAAAGCAGCTTTCCTTTCAGATTTCATAGCCCCTTTTGTCAAGAGCTTCCTCCATTCTCTTGTCAGGTTTTAATTAAATTTGTGCAGAATGGACACATTTCTCCCCCCATGCCACTTCTCCATGGAGCAGCCTGGAGCTGGATCCAGCCAGGCAGATCACCCACTGCACTCCAGGTGCCACAATTCCCTGGGGGAAAACCATGGCCCCGAACAAACCCAGGCCTCACCTGATGGATCTGAAATGGTGGTGTAACAGGTGGCCTCCAGGAAGCCCAAATGATGGGCAATTTTATCTTTTAAAGCTACTTTGGAGAGACTCCATAACTGAGGAGAAGAGAGGTAGATACGGCTTTTGAACATATCAAATGGCTTTTAATGCCTTTAGTGAAACCTGGGGAGAGGGTAAATTTCTTAGCTGCTCAGCTCTCCTTTTAAAAAAAGGCACAGCGCATCTCAGCCTTCCCCAGATAAGAGAGCAGCTCCAGCATGTAACCCTTCACCTTCAAGGTTTGTCTGCAGGGCTGCATCATTAATGCAGCTAATTAGAGACTTCAAGCTGATTATGGGAATTGAAGTAAGTGGAGTTACAAAATCCCCGGGCCTGATACTTCCTAATACAAAAGCCACTTTACACTGACCCAGCCTTAAAATACCCCGGGACGAAGCAAAATGCTCTTAAAGCAAATGGGATCTCCGTGTGCATTCAGAGGGACTGGCACACATCACAGACCACCAGCAGACGAGGCTGATGGGGCTCTCAAAGGCCCCATCTGCCCCCAGGTGAAACGATAGCATCTTCCTGGTCAAAGAGAGTCAGGTCTTTCAGCACAAATGAAAAAACAGGATATACTCAGGCAGCTACCTGAAGGGCTGACTGATATCGATTCAATAAAGGCAGAATAAAAATGTTGCTGAGTCCATTGGCAGGAGCCTCCAGGGGTGTCTTAACCTTAACAAGCCAGTGAAACTCCCCTCAGAGTCAACCCTGACAGACTTCCATCACTGAACACTCCCTAAACTTCAGACGTGTTTTGAGCTGGATACAAACCTGAAAAGAAGAGCTCAACTTTTCCGTATTAGCAACGCTGAGAAAGGAGAGGATTTTCTTTTATTGTTTCCAAATAACTCAAGGCAACAGATTGTCCACAGAACTAATCTCTTGAAGCCAAAGTGCCAGGGATGCACCTGTGGCCTGCAAGTGACCATTTGGGTACAAGGTGTCACAGTAGGACACGAAATAGATTGACTCCATGTCACTGTCAGAAGAGAAAGAAGGCTTTATTTACAATCCCAACAGTTTCTTTTATAACACGCTGTGTAAAAAGGTCTATTCTTGGTCCATGGCACTGACACTGCTCTCCATTGGCTCAGGAATAGGAAACAACCCCTGGGGACAGTTGTTCTGGCAAAGGGAACACTGTTTGCTGAACCTGTGCTGAGAAACGGGGAGATGTTTTGAAAAGAGAAACTGTTGACAGCTTTCCCTTGGGAAAGGAGCCAGCAATGGTTAGCAAGCTGAAATTCAGGCTAAGAAATGTTGAGCCGACATACAAGGTGCCTTTTAAGAGGGAAGAGCCCCCCTCTCCACAACAGAGAGGATCCTACCAGCCCCAGCAGCCTGAGAGCTGCCCTGAGCACACCTCAGGATCTCCCAGAAGCTGCCAGCAGCGTGTCCCAGGGCAGAGAGCTGCACACACGCAGCCATGATCTTTGCAGAGAAAGGAAGCTGCAAGGGAAGCCTTATCTCTGGGCTAAGCACAGCTCCAAAAATAGGACAGCGGTCATGAGACCCGCGACCCCAGCCACCTGACGTCAGGTTACAGCTCTGGTGACATTTTGGATTACAGCATCATCTATCACAGCTTTGAGTCAGCAAATAAGTGCAGCCAATGGTTTACGTTTCCCTGCCAGTAAAACAATGCAGGAGAAGGATTTTGCTGGCAAGTGTGTGCCATCCCACCCCAGCCTCCCTGAGCATGCGGGGCAGGGAGGGAGAGGGGGAGCTGGGGTCTGTGAACATGTGGAAATGACACCTCTCCTTGATGCCTTAAGTTTTAGTTTTCATGTATTTCAGGTTCTGTGCTGCCCAGGGGTGCTCACATTCCGTGTCACTCAGCTCTGCACAGAGCAGGGACACAAAACAAATCCTTCTCCTGCTGCACACCAAGGACAACTTTCAGCCCCAAAAGCACAAACAAGGCTGGGCTGGAGGGAGGAGCAAGAAGGATGGGACCTCACAGCCTGCAGCTGCAATTGGACAATTAAACCCCAATGTGCAAATGGGCCAAAACTTATAAAAATGTCAGACCTTGTGACCGCTCAGCCATTTTGTGACCATTCTTAGTCCACCTTGGGTGTAGCCCTGGTCAGGCCCTGTCCTGCCCAAGGTGTACCCTAGAGACCTTTCAATAAATCCCTGCTTTATTCTCCAGCTCTGTTCCAGCTCAGCCTTCCCAAGGCATCGTACTCACCCCAGGCACCTCGAGATCCTGGGTACCAGCACTGGGGTGGCACAGGAGCTTAGGGAGAGGAGCCAAAACTCTGCATTCCCTCCCACTCACTTCCCAGGGCAGATCAGCCCTGTCCTGTGCAGAAGCAGCGCTGCTGCTCAGAAGTAACCTGGGACAGGTGAAGGAACGTGAAAATCCAGCCAAACCAGTGTGCCCAGCTGGCAGTATCGGGGACCTCGACCCCGGTGGAAACTGGGACTCCATCTCCTTCACACCAGGCACCCTGCCCTTTCCAGCTCTCCAGGGAAAACTCTGTGGTCACCTTTGCTCAACGGCAGATTAGGGATCTCAGGAAGAAACATTCATTTTCTCCTGCAGTGGGAGGTTTTGCTGGGGAACAGGTATGAGCTGTGGGATAACCCCATGCCAGCCCCACACCCAGTGGGTTACTGGAGGGATGGGATCAGCCTCACTCCCTCCATAGAGCTTTATTGCTGCCAGGGCTCTCGAAGGAAAAATTATGGTTAAGTGAGGTGAAGAGTGTGGGCTTGACATTTTTGGGTCTGAATTTTAGCTTACTAACTATTGCTAGCTCCTTTCCTAAGGGAAAGCTATCAATACTTAGCAAACTAAAATTCAGACTCAAAAATGCCAAGCCCATAGAGGAGCTGAGAAGCAACCTGTTTCTGCAGGGAGGGAAGAGATGTTTGTATATAAATAAACACATTTAGGTATGTGTGTGAGCATTTTCCAATTAAAAAAAAAAAAAAAGCATGTTTGCATGGCTTAACAATCTCAAATGAAAACAAATAAAAAGATGCAAAGATTTCTTCATGTGCTGAAACTTTCCTGTTACCCTCACCTGCCCTAATATTTGGTCCAGAAGAAATGCTGTTCCAGGAGAGAGAGGCAGAGTAGGCCAAAGGACAGGCAAAGATGGATCTTGGGACAGTTTTGGATCATCTCCTGATCACAGCCAATACAAAAGAAGCACATTTACAGACCTTCCTGCCGTCACTTTGGTGACCTGTGGTTTCCTATTTTCTCACATTTTATCCCTCACTTTTCTCCCTAGGACTTCTGCCTGACGATATTTCCCACTCAACCTAATTTTTCCCTAACCACTGCCTTCTGCCATGATGTTTTCCCTTGTTTTCCTTCCGTTTCCCCCACGTAACTTCATCTTTTTCAGCTGCAATGCCTCTTCTCTGTCTATCTCCTCTGGACCAGCTAGAAGGACAAGAGTCCTGAATCCCTTCCTTGTCCCAGATGCAAGAGGATCATTTTGGAGCGTGGGCAGCTCAGGGGGCACTTCCAGGTGTGCTGTACCTTTGCAGGAAGGCTGTCCCTAGCAAGCTGGACCTCAGCTCAGCTATCTGCCACTCTGCTTTATGAAGAGCAGTGTGTCTACATTCAAATGAGTGTTTCTCCCATATATGAAGAGCTCAGAGCCTGATCTGGGGTTTCTTCTAAAATAAGGACCTGGCTGCTTCTTTCTGATCCAGCTCCTCTGAAGCTCAGGAGGGCTCAGGTGGAGACTCCAACCAAACCCAGCAATGTGTGAGTTAGCAGGCAGAGAACACAGAAACGGAATTTAAATTATCAGGGCTGTATCTTCCAGGGCTGTGAATCCTGCAGCTCTGCTGTGATTACATCAGCAGCACGGGGCGTGGATCACTCCTGACTTTCAGAGCATCCCAGCCCACAGCCTGGTTGGTGACCTCGCTCCAAGGCAGCTGGGATGTGGCTGGGGGCTAAGGAGTGGATGTGTTGGCAACTTGCTCTTTGCCACTTGGCCCCCAGTACCAAAAAAAACCATCTCGAATGTATGTTCCCAGCTCGGACCAGATCGTGGAGCTGTGTCCAACAACAAGAAGAAAAGGAGACATGAAGAAAAGGAGCTGCAGAAATATTCTACAGCTTCCCATTTCCCAAGGCAAGGAGATGCAAGCTGCCAGCTCCTCTTGACAAGAAAATGTCTTTGCAGGAGGAGCCACTCCATCAACCCAACCTGGACCCAAAATCCCAAGAGGAAAATGTCCCAAACCTCTACCCTGGATGCACGGGCTGTGTTCACACCAGCATATATTAACTCACACTGCAGAGGTGGCCAGGGCTATTCCCAAATCATCACCTCTGTAGTAGCACTGTACCACAGCCACAACAGTTTCAGCCAAGCCAACCCACCCTGTCCTAAACCATTCCCAGCACCTCTTCTAGCTCTGTGACGGGAAAAGGGGTGTCTGAGTAGAGAGTGTCTCGCATAGCGAAGAGGTCCCTGGTGCCTTTGGTGGGGGCACCCGGAGAGAAAGGCAGACACGACTGCCACAGAGAGAAACGTGCTTTGAAAAGAGTCATCTGCAAGTGCCAAGGTGGAGCAGAAGCGAAGTGAGAACAGGCATTTTTCCCTCTAGCTCAACTGTCCCTCCGTGTTTGCTCCCACGAGGGCACCAGCACCCAGCTAAGCTGCCAAGGAGGAGCCAGCATGGAGGAGAGCCGAGCAAACCTCTTCCCCAATAAACAGAGTAAAGAAATAAATATTCCCTGTACATAGCGGAGTTGCCACTGTGAATGCACATAAATAATAGTAAACCAGCATGGGAAAAATATCCGTGGTTGCCAGGCAAATTAATGTTCCAGCATAAACAGCAAATATAAATTAGGCTCATAGCAGCCTTTGTGGGGGCATTGGATGCTTCAGAGAGGCAGCAATGCCTGTCGTTAGAAAAACCGGGCTGGGAAGGAGGGGTGCTGGCATGGGGGGAATTTGGCAGCGCATTAAATCTTTCCCACATGTGTTTTGGGTGGGGCCGCAGCTAGCCGGGCTTCTCTGTACCTTTTTTTTCAAGCCTGCAATAAGGTAATGGCTTGTAATTCCTCATGCACAGCTTCCCACGTCTTCCAGGTCAATCCGGTGCTCCTATTTTGCTCTCCTGGAGCAGGCTCTGGCTGTGCATCCCCTGTGGAGTTCTGAAGCCAGGCTGGTCCCATGAGGAGATGGTTAAAAAGCACCAGGAATAGCGGGGGCTGCTGAAAAGGCAGCTCTGTGCCGGGAAGGCTGCAGACGGACCTGGGGAAGGGAGGGAAAGCTGCCTTACAATCCTGGCATTGATGGCCCCTCCTGCTGAGTGCGCCTTTCATCGCTGGCTGCTGCCAGGGGAGGCAGGGAAGGGTTACCCAGCCATTCCACATCCCAGCCCCACCGGCTCCTGTGGCCTTGGTCTTCCTGTACCCCTTTCAGGTGGGGAGGAGGAGACAATTCTGCCTTTTTTTCCCTCCCCTTAAGAATACACACTTGTTGGATTCATGCTAGGACTTCAGTGGAATATTTTCAGTTGCTGTGAGTTGTCCTGTGGTTAAATAACAAACACAGCAGTAAAACACCAGTACATTTTCCTAATGCAGGAGACAGTGCATCTATTGTCATCAGTCCTTAAGAAGTGCTGCTCTTATTTGTGGTCCCTGACCTCCTTTTTTAACCAATTGTCTGTTGCCCGAATTCTTTATTGGGAGCAGATGCCAGATATGTGTCATTAATTCTTACCATTACTATTGTTCTTTTGATATTCTGCAGTTGCTGTCAATGAAATGAGAAGTGGAAATTAGATAGCCAGTGCTATTCAGTTAAAGAGATTTCATTTCCTAATCCTCTGGAGAAGGGTATAAGCAGGCAACTGTACTCATATGAGCAACACTTGGACTGAACCTGTAAAAGTCGATCCTTCGTAATTAATTCTGTGCCTAAGTGTTAACTGGCAAAATGCAAGGAACAAAAACTGAACACCAGGAGGAATTTAGGTTTTAAAATGCTGCGATGATTAAAACTCTACGTTGCCTCTCTGAATTGTACAATCATAGAACATCCTGTGTTGGAAGGAACCCACAAGGATCACAGGGTCCAATACTTCCTTCCAATGATTCTAACAGGAATTTTTCCTGTTAAATACAATTTTTTTTTTCAAGACTGACTTGTAAATTTGGCCTATAATGAGACCCACTAAGACATTCACCATTTTCATGGGAAATAATGGGGCAAAGCATGTCTGGACTTTAAAGTACCCACAGAAAACTGCAAGGGACCCTAACTAAAATCTGCTCCACAGGGGCTCACATCCAGCTGGTATTAAAGAACTGTGTGCTGCTACCAAGGGGCAGCAATTCCTGCTGTAAATAAATCCATCTGTAGTGCCCTGGGTCCCAGTTCAATGACAGCACACGTGTTTGACTACGCAGAGACAGAATTTGGCCTTTCACTGCCATCACATGGAAAACGACTTTAGTATGATAAATGTGTTAATGCCAAGTCCAGACAGAGGGTGACTTGTGTTTAATTTTCCCAGTATAACTCAGTAAACTTCTATCCACGAGGCTCCACATGACTCTTTTCATTAAGCTGTACAGCATGTACCAAGCCCCCTGTCTTTAAGGTGACATTTCAAACCCCCGTGGAGGAGGGACAGTTGTCAGGGCTGTGATTAAAATAGATCCTTGTTTGTTGGCGTGACTTTTCCTCAGCTCCCGGGTGATGTGGCAGTGAGCCCTGCCACCTCTCCAAAAATGAGAGATGGCCCAGATGGAGGCACATATAACACCCTGCTGGATGCTCTCTTCCAACCTGCCCTTGCTTGAACTCACTGTTTGGGCTGGCCAGCCCCTGCCCAACAACCTTCCCACATTTTCATTCCACAGGCTTCAGGCAGGAACCTCCTATGACGCCTTAAGTTTTAGCTTTCATATTTTCAGGTTCTGTGCTGCCCAGGGGTGCAGCTCTGAGCCTCATATTAAATGCTGGTACGCTCTCTTCACAGAGTAGGGAGGCAAAACAAATCCTGCTCCTGCTGCACACCAAGGACAACTTTCAGCCCCAAAAGCACAAACAAGGGTGGGCTGGAGGGAGGAACAAGAAGGATGGGACCTCACAGCCTGGAGCTGGAATTAGACAATTAAACCCCAATGTGCAAATGGACAAAAATTTATAAAAATGTAAGCCCTCATGATCGTTTGTCCATTTTGTAACCATTCTTGGTAGCCCTGGTCAGCCCCTGTCCTGCCCAAGGTGTACCCTTAAGGCCTTTCAATAAATCCCTGCTTTATGCTCCAGCTCTGTGCAGTCTCTGTTCCAGGTCAGCCTTCCCAAGGCATCACCCAGGCACTGCCCTTCCACCTGCCAGGGGCAAACCTAAAGACCTGGTGCCACCCAAGGCCAAGTGCAGTGGTTTTGTGGGAGCCCCTGGAGCAGTAATTCGAGGTCCTGAGGGTGCATCTGTTTGTGCTTATGCACTTCAGCATCTTTCAGGGGACTGCAAGGATTTGTAAGGAGCCTCAGAGGGTGACATCCCACAGCGGGTCCATTACTTGGCACAGCCCTGGTGGTGAACCCAGCTATAAATAGAGCTGAGCCTCTGAGGCTGAGCCCACATAAGCAGCTCTAATGCAACACCTGCTGATCACTGGCCCCGGGGCAAGACAGGCATGTGGAGCTGCGCTGCCAGAGTGGGTTCCCAGAGTTAATGCTGGAAGACAAACCATCTTCCCATGTCATTTTCTCAAATGGAACGGAAAGGGTGAGGCAGAGCAGCCGTGGCATTTGTCATGTTGGACACTGAGACCTTGAGGGTGCTCACATGCTGGCAGAGGCAAGGCAGAGAAGACAGGAGTTTTGCAGGGGAAAATGAGACAAAATGATGTAGTGACTCCTATGGCCCTCTTGAAAAAGTTCTGTAAGAAACTCCAGCTATTTGCTGAATTAGAGTTGGAAAAACAATGTCAATTCCCTAAAAGCAACAATCCAGGATGTGTCTCATATGTAGAGTGGGTTGTTCCTGGACTGTAAACTTAAAAGACAGACTTCATTGCCACTATTCTCCATAGATGCCCTTTCACCCAATCTCACTCTGACATTGGTCAGGGTGATGTCAGGGATGTGACATTTACCATTGTCCAGGCCTCATCAGCCTGAAGTCACCCCAACGTCTCAAATCTCCTCTTTTTTATCTTGTCATGTATCCCCGTTGGGTCAGCAGCTTCCTTGGAGAGCAAGCTATAAAAATACCATCTCCTTTCTAACATCATGTCTTCCACCTGTCACCCGCCCCTTCTCCGAATCCTCCGAAGTCAGGACCAGTATTTTTGGCTGAGGTGGCAGCAGACAAGACCCGTGACTCCGTCGCACGTCTCTTCTGAAGGTGAGAGCTGACCAGGGCTGGGCAAATGCCAGGGCTGGAAACCAAGGTTGGCTCAGCCCCAGCTGATCTGCCTCTCCCAGATGACCACAGCTGCCCATCACCTGGCAGCCCAGCAGAGTTGAAGCCCGGGTGAAATTATCACGGATCAGCTGAAATATTGCTTTAGAAATTCATTGTGTGGTTAGGAAGAGTGAGTTTTTTGCTCTTGGTAACCAGGGAAATCCCTGGGTTTTTTTTTTGAAATCCAGCTCATTGTCAAGTGGGACAACAGCAGGGAAAGCAGGACTCACTATTATTAAGTTTTTTTTTTTCTGGGAACAACAGTTCCCAGGTTGAGTGAGTTTCTCTTATCACAGGGACTTTGAGAAGTTTCAGGTTTTGTCCTTAGTGCCACTGGGGCAGTGCATGTTCACTGTGAACAGAGGACGTGCTCCCCAGCCCTGGCTTGTGCCAGAGGGCTGGAAAACTCCTGCTGATCAAATATTAACAGTTATTGCAGTGCCTCCACTTTGTTCTAGATCTAACACAAGCTCTATCTCCCCAAAACGTGGTGGTTATGGTGAGCTGAGCGACGTGGGAGCTCAGTTCTTATGTACAGAATGGTGAATAAAATCTTCAGCAGAGCTGAATCCATCCTGCCATTTTGGGTAGGGTGAATAAAGCTACATAAATAACATAACAACATCTAATCTACCCTTCCAGCTCTGATTTAACCTTGAGATTGGTTTATAAGATCTTTTAATTTACAGTTCTTTTCTGTCTGCTCTACGACTGCTTGGGAAAAGTTGTTTGAATGAAACTCTCCAGGGAGAGAGACCCAAACCATTCCTTTCTCCCGAGCTGGCGTGATTTCCCTTACAACTCTTACAAAGTACTTTGCTGGAGCACCACTTCCAGTTTTACATATAGCAAATAAAATCTGGGTTCTCCTGTGAAACGGTCACTTCTAAAATGATGCAAAATTGGAATCAAACCGTAAAGAACAGGAGAAAACCACATAAAAAGAAGGGCTGGTAATTACTCGGTGCAATCATAGTTAAGGCCTTTCTATCTTAATGGTCTTCTTCCTATTCCTCTGCTCCGATGAAAATTGATGACCACTTCAAGTGCTCCAATGTAGTGACAATTATACAGCTATAAAGAGAGAGGATGTTAAAATAGTTATTGAGGGAGAACTAACCGAGCAGGATTGTGGAAATTCCCCTGACAACCCCATCGTATCTTCCATGGCATGATAAGAAGGAGGTGGGAATGGTGTGGATTAATAATTGGCTTTTTCCTTCTGCCCCTCATGTAAATGGAATAAATCTCTGAAAAACCTGTCCCTGTGTATAAAATCTAACACAGATGTGCTCACTCCAGGGAGTCTGGAAGGGAAACAGTGCTTTGGCCAAGCTGTTTGTCTTTATAATATTGATTCTGTCACAGGGGCCTAAATGGAAGAGAAGCCTTTAAGTCTGAGTACCAAAGTGCAGCCTCCATCTGATGCAATGAGCGCGTGTTTTCTGGAACTGTGGTACCCTGGGAGGCGCCTCCTTCCCAGTCCTCCGGCAGCTCAGCTCACGGGCTCGGAGGCACCTGACTAAAGGATGGAGGCCTGAAAGGTGTCTCAGCCTTTTGCTTCTGTGTACCCAGTGTACCACAGCAGGATATGAGTCAGGAGAAAAGGTGAGGCACGTCCTGGTTGCTCCATGTTAGCGAGGCACTCGAGAGCATGACCTGCCTTAGAAAAGCAAGGGTAGAATGTCACATGGGAGCAGCGTGGGTGGCTTGATGCTACTTTCTCCAGCTCGGACTCTTGCCTCTTTTTGCATTGTCTTTTTGCTGCAGATGGGGGTTTGGCCGGATTTCCAAGCAGGCCACAGCCCCAGGGTTGCTGCAGGACGCTCCGGGCATTCACGTTTTGGAGAAGGAGCCAGCTGGCATCAGCTCGCCTCCAGCCCCTCTGCACACCTGGGTGGAACTGGCCATTAGATACGGGCGGCTGGCTGCTGACACTGTGCCCAGAAATGGAAGAAATGCCTGTCCTCTGCCCCTCCAGACTCTCACCTTGAGCTGTGCTGGACCCCTGCTAGGTCCAGAGGAGGATTCCACTGCAGAAAGGGCTGGGTGGGAATAAGGACAAGAGCCTCCCCCAGCACAGAGGGTCCCTGCAGACCCCGTGTTCTCCTCCCCGACCAAAAGAGCTGGCTTAGCTGAGGTGACAGCAACATCCTCTTCCATAGAATTTTGGGAAAACCCCATGAGCCCTGCCCCAGCTCTGCACCCAGAGACATTTCCAAGCGCAGGCTCTCCCGCTGTCACCACCTCAGCTCTGCTTTTCAGCCTGCACAATCTCCTCCTCAGCCTTCCCTGCAGCCTCCCTTGCTGGCTTTGGCCCAGACCTCTCCCCGGGGAGTGCCGACAGGAGCTGTCCGAGCAACGCTGCTCCCTCTGTCCCTGCTCTCGTGCTGCCCCTCCAGCGAGGCCAGACCCCCCAGGCCACCCCCAGCCACGCTGGCTGCCATCTGCCCTCTGCTCCTTTCCCGGCCGGTCTCGTTTGCCTTGCCAACGCCAAAGCAAACACGGCGGAGCGCGGCACGGGCACTTCCCCTGCCACCTGCTGCCACAGCCGTGTCCTTGTGGGCCCTGCCGGGGCTTGGTGACTGCCAGCCGCCCCCAGGGACATGCTGGGTGTGACACTGGGTGTCTGATGCCCGCCCAAGAGTGAGAGGGGCATCGTCCACCTGATGTCTTCACGTTCCGGCCTCTTGTCTGTCCTACTTCCACCTCCCACCAGCACCTTCTGTCCTGTCTCATCCTCTTGCTTTCTCCTTGCCACAGGGATAATTCATCCTTCTCCTCCTCTGTTCCCTTAAATTCTCTATTTTTGCCCACATTCCCCTTCTCCCAGATTTGGTTGCTTTTGGGATTATTCCCTCAGACCAGCCTGGCTCTCTTCCCGCTCCTCTCATTTCCACTTAATCAGTTCCTCCCACGTTGAAGTGATGTCCTCATCCTCCTGGCCACGTTGTCTTTCTAGCAGTGTCACACATTTCTTCTTTGTGTCACCTCTCTTTGGGCTTCAGCCAGTGTTTCTGGGAACTTCGCTCACCAGTTTCTTTGAATACATCTACTTGTTTTCTCCCATCTCTTGAAATCCACGCTGTTAATTGCTGTTTCTGACTAGCTTCCTTCACTTCACTTTCAAAAGGTTTGTTAACCTGTGCTACAGCCAAAAACATGCCTTCTGTAGAGACAAAACTGAGGGAATTCATAAGCTCACACACACGAGATCATTCTCAACACATTCTAAAATGGGGAACAAAAGAACAGACCTTTTATACAGAGTAAGTGGAAGATGATGGATGCAAAAAGACATGATGCAAAAAGAGAAGGAAAGGTGCTGCAACCAAAAATGAGCGATGTCATTACAGTTAAGACATTTGGAGAGAACAGTGTTACCTACTGGAAAGGCAGAAAGTATCTTAAGACAAAGCTCGTGAACTAACCAGGGGAAGATAAAAACTTGTCATAATGAAAAATACCAGGTGCTATCAATAGCATATAATGGACCGAAAAAAAAAGTGAAAAGTAGCATTGATTTTGTGTCTGGCCCCGCTTTTATCAAGGTCCATAACCAAACCCAGTCAAAATCAATAGCAAAAGTGGCTGGGAAACCACAGGGCAGCTTTGATCAGGTTGCATCTCTGTGGCTTTGCTTTCCAGGTTGAAGTCACCCAAACTGCATTTCTTGGACATTTTTTCAGTCTGACATTCTTAAAAAAAATATGTTGAGGAGTCCCTTTGTGCCATGACACCCCAATGTTTGCCTTGCCAGTGGGAGAGAAAAAAAAAAAAAAAAGCCAAGATAAACATTGAGTAATCTTTTACAATTTTTTTTACAGCTCTTTTTTTGTTTAGTTGTTTGCCTGAGGATATACGTGATTTGGGTTTCTGAACTCGCCTCCCTGACCTTTCCCTCCTGCTTCCCAGCAGTGCTGCCAGGATCCCAGGTGGAGGAGCAACCACGTAGGAGCCACGTGAATCAGGGGACAGATTATTTGCTCAGGTATCACTCCCTTTGCCAAGGGACATTTTACCCCTGGGTAGGTGTGGGCTTCATCACCTGCTCTGGGAGCACACCAGGAACCAGGTGACTCATGACATGAAGGAATTGTTTGCAGTAAGCCAGGAACGTGGCAGCCCCTCTCTCGTGGATGACGTGTTCGGGGATTTAATGATTTTATTTTTGTGGTACTTTTCACAGTAAGGAAAACTTTGCAGGCAGCGTTTCTGACAAGTTGTTTTTTGTTTTTTTTTTCCCTGTAGAATTCAAGCAGTTTTCCCGCGATTATCTGTGTTGATGAATGTGTCAAGGAAGCACATCACTGGGGTGCTTCAGGAGGGACAAGTGTCAACTCCCAGAGGTTTGGCAGTGTCACTTGTAGCCTGGGATTTGGAAGAGGAGCTGCAGTCACCCCTCGGCTGTGGGATACCTCCCCACAGCTGATACAGGACAGCAGTAAACTTGTGTGCTCCCTCCAGCCCCTGTCAGCAATTTCCATGCCAGGAGACCAGATAAGCCCACTTATCCCGTGGCCAAGGTCATTACCCAGGTTACAAGACCGGGTTGAAGGACCACAGACTTTGAGCAGAGGTTAGACTGAGCCCTATCTCAATGCAGGCAGCTTGTAGGTTTGGAGAGACCCTCCAACAGGTTGGTTTTTTGGGGTTTTTTTTGTCTGTTTGACAGACTTTCCTTCTGCTGACTTCTCTAGTCTGGGAGGGAAAATAATCAGGGTTGAAGAGCACCACCATCAGCCAAACCCTGTGTTATTTTAGCATAAAAGCCTTGTTCAGGTAACAGCAGGAAGGGTGGGAGGCCCATTAGTCAAGTGCAAATGTAGAAACTCTGAGACACCTTCTTTCCCCCACCACTCAGCAAAAAAGAAATGAAATCTCTGGGGTTTTATTCCATTATCAAAGGTTTCTCTGTGCACCAAAACGAAGCATGTCATTTCTGTGCTTGGGTGAAAAGTAAAAGAAAGGAAAGGCTGGTTTCACATCAAGGTGGTGCTTTTGGTTTTGTCCACCAAATAGCTCAGAGCTTCACAAAGGGCTCTTGCTTTTGCTGTCCTCTCTGCCCAAGAAGATTTGAGCTGCTCAGAAAAAGGCACAAGTTCTGCATATTTTGGGACACAAAGGAATTCCTCCCAATCTCACCTTGTAGAAATAACCATACAACAGCAAGAACTGGTACCCTCAAGACCCATTAGCTGTCATCTCCATAAGGAGTTAGCCTTAATTAGCCCTAATTAGCCCTTTAGCTCTCTGGATGAAAAGGCCAGGAACTAGGATGGGCACTTTCTGTGCCAAAATGATCACTTTTGGGGAAGTTACTGTTGGGCCAAGAAGCAGCATTTCTCTAGATCACTTCTGTACCTCTGTCGGGCAGGCACACTGAGAACAGGAGAGCAGTGGGACCAGAGAAGGACAAGGAAAAGAGAACTTTCCTCTATACCTACACTGCACCTGCTGCAGCCAGGGAGACTGGGAAAGATTGGATCTTTCTCTCCCCAAATGGAGCTTAAAAAAAAACAAACAAAAAACAAAAAAACCAAAAAAACCCAAAAAGGGTCAGAACTTCACTCCCAGCACTGCAGAGTTGTGTCTTCTCCCGAGGCTCCCCTCCAAGTCCTTCCAAGGCCGTGCAGCTGCCTTGTGGGGACACCTCGTGGCTCAAGTGGCACCTTTGGTTTGCCTCAAGGGATCACCTCTTCATCGCCCCACAGCCTGCGCAAAGTATTTCAGCTGTCGGTGTGACAGCCGGGAGGAGAAACATGAAGTCAGTTTTGGAGGCAGGAAATACAGGGGACAAGTCTAGACCAACTCTTCTATCAATTTCTTTACCATCCAGTGAAATGATAAGTGGCTGAGGGTGAATCCCTCACCCTTTCAGTGCCCAGCTGGTGCAGGTGAGTGTGAACAGCAGCCCAGCCCCAGAGAGGGCAGGGGATGGAGGTGCTGCCAGGAGTTCACTCATGGGGATCTCTGGCTGAGATCAAACATCCCACCAGATTTCACTGTTACCAGCCTGGGCACTAACAATAAACTTAATTTACCCCATGTCTAGTCTCATGGTGATGCAGCCAGACAGGAGTACAGCATTAAAAGGGGTTTGTATTAATTATTTCTGTTCGTGTAACATGCAGAGAAATGCCTGGCACCTGCCAAGAAAAGCCAACCTCATCTCCTGTGGCTTTGCAGAGAGAAATGGGAATGCCTGGTAACTCTGTCTGGCTCCTCCCTGCTCCAGGTATTTCCACTCAGCGGCATCAACAAGCCCTAAACACACAGAGGTGGCCCCTGGCTCATCTCCTCCAGCTCTCCTCAGGAAGGCAGAGCTCCTGGTTCTCAGAAGAGGCAGATGTTTATCTGCACCAGCACCACAGACCACACCAAAGAGAAGCTACCAAACAGCGCTTGGTTTTCCCACGATGGTATTTTGTAACAAAGAGGATTTATGCTTTTCTCTTGAAAGCCCACAGAAGTAGCACAGCCATCGTCACCTTCACCTGGGTTTAGCTTCTCCAGTCAGGAGAACCTAACGGGTCAGGATTACTTGTCCTGTGGTCTGCTTGCCGATGAAGAGATGGCTGCATCTCCTGCTCCACTTGCCTCTCAGGCCAGTGTCACCTCGTACACAGCCATCCCACCTTCTCCAAAGGACCTGCAAAGGAAAATCACCACGCCCTGAGCAGCACCCTCCAGCCAGGGCCTTCAACTCCTTTGGCAAGTATCAGCTCCAAGAAGCTGAGGGGCAAAGACAGGTCATGTGGCTGCTACAGGCTCCTGCAGAGCCAGCAGCAGAACTCGTTTCCTGAATTTATAACTCGGGATCTCAAGCGCTGTTTTTACTGGGGGAATGGAAGAGAGGGACAGCTCTCAAGCGAGGGTAGCGCCAAGTGCATCCAAAGGTTCTTCTCCTTGTCATGTAGGCATCTCAATGGCGTGGAGACAGGTGTCCACACTGGTGGGAATGTGGGTATTTCATCAAAACCTTCACGCTCCTGTCCAAGGGTTTCCTGGACCTCCAGCCCCTTGCAGAATGGGAGTTGTTTGCTTTCTCGTGGACAGGTATTTATTCTCAAGGCTTACAGGTGGAGGAGAAAAGAAGTTTTCCCAGTCTGACTCCCTCTCTACTAGCTCCATCTGGAGGCTCCAAGGAAACTTGCACTGAAAAATTACTTTGATTTGTATTTAATTATTTTGCAATTCATTTAGGATTTAAGGTGGTCTTGGCATTGATTATGGTCAGCAGACTTGAAAAAAAGAAAGCATCTGTGCAATTAAGGTTTTAGTTGTAAATTAATTAGATTCTGTAAAATCAAAACAATGGGGTTATTTCTAGCTAAGCTGAAGACTGCATCTTTATCTGTTCACTTCTCTATTTACCTGCAGTTGCAGGGTTTTATTTTAAGCAGCTGACTGCTCAGCCTCTGTTCTAATTCAGTAGCGTTTGCTGCTACGCAAAGCTGCCACTTAAAGAGCTGTTGCAATGTTTGTTTTTTTTTTTTTAAAGGTACTTAAAGTATCTACTCTTCAAGCTGCATATAGTTACATTTATGTAACTTCCTCTTTTATTACCACTGAGGTGTAGCTATCCTCTAGGATTTGCTACTTGGAATTCAAAATGTGTCTATAGATGCGAAAAAGACCCCAAACTACAGGAAATGGGGGTTGGGAGGTGGAGGGGGGGGAAGAAATGAAGGAAATAATTCCAATAAGCTCATTCAGGATATCTTTCCTCTGTTTTGTAAAGCCAGTGCTCTGAAAGCACTTGCCAGAGAGGTTCTCCTGCCTTCCCTTGAGGAAAAGTGAGACTCAAACCTATTGATTGGATATGATGTGATGCCTTATAACTGCCCAGGAGCGAAGCTCTGTGGCGAGCATCAGTATAATGTTGATTTAGATTAATTTGTTAGATCTGGAATTTCCAACTTCACCTCAGTTATTGTAAGAAAGAGCAGGAACAGCTGTACTGGGAGAAGGATGATGCGAGACAAACTTGGAATCAGTTTTTTGTCAATTTGTGGAAAAGCTTTATTTCTTCTCCTTCTCAAATGGGAATGCAATGCTGTCGAGAAAGCACAAAGGGATCAGATTAAGCAGCCTGCCTCGTGCAGCTTTCAGGAGCACGGAAGGAGGGTTTGGGATGCAGGGATTTGCAAATCCCAGGGATTTGACAAGGCATGCCAGCCAGGCTGAACAATTTCCAGCCTTCCCTGGGAGCCTTTCTGCCGGCACACAGACTCAGCCAGAAGCTCTAACGTTCTCAGCTACTCCATCTAGAAACCTTCCAGAAGTGGATCTGACAATTCCAGCCCGAATTTCCCCCCAGGATCTGCTTCTCAAAGAATGCCTGTGTGTACTCAGGAGCTGCTGCTTGAAGCCCTAGCTTTTGTTCTCTTGGAGAAGTAATCAGCAAGAATGGATGTGAAATCCTTTCCTGCACAGAAAGTCTTTATGTCCTGGAAGTACCTCATCAGCAACTGGAGAGTAACTTCCAACACAAGGAACATCCACCACGTGGCAGTTTGCAAGCAACAGCAGGATGGCAAAGCCTTTGGACAACGAGCAGGTGAGAGATTTCCGGTTCAACGGGTGCGTGGAAGGGTGGAGGGAACAGAAACAGCACTTAAAAATCAGCATGAGGAGTTAAATGTTGTTAACTGTGCAAGAGTTGAGTTCAGTGTAGCAGGAGATAGTTTATCAAGTGCTGAGGTTAACTAATGCAATTGTTAGAAGCATTATTGCACAAAAAATGAGTTGTCTTCTGCAGAAAGCTGCTTTTAAAACAGACATCAAAAAACCCTGAAGAGCCACGTCTTCCAGATTTTCTTCCTTAAAGCTCATTCCCTATGTGGTGATGCTACAGTAGGTATGGCACAAAGCACACTTAGCACCATTTATCATCTCTTATTTCTATTTATCAGGCATGGACGTGCACTTTTTCCTTTACTTAGCTTTTTTATACCAAGCAACAGAGTGCACTGTGGCCATCTTTTGTAACATTCACCGCAAAACCACCTCAATTTAAAATAAATTGTAGTGTGGTAATTACGGCAATGAATTCCTGTGATCCCTGAGCTCATGCTGAAATGAGATTTTACTGACTTTACATGGGACTGCCAGAAGGCAGTCAACACATTGGCAGCTTTTCTTCCCTCCCTAATTTCTGCAGAAGTGCCCACACTGACAGGGGTATGAAATTTTCTCCTGGAAACTAAACTCTAAGAGGCTCAGAGGAATAAGAACAATTCCAACTGTGTATACTTCCTGTCTACTTTTAAGACTGCAGAAATGCATAAATGCTCGCAACAGCTGCTTCATAAGCATTCATGGAGCCCACTCACTGTGCCCTGTGCTGCAGCACATTCACATTTTCTGAAATGCTTCCCTCCCCTTTCACCTCTATGCATCATAAGTCTCTGCAGCATCATTGTCACTGTACTTAACAGATACAGTGCCTTTCTTAGAGCAGACCTAGTTTTATGGATAAGCTTACTGATGTTTGCTGATATATTTTATATTCTGGCTGGTAAATCCTCAAAGAAACCGTTCAACTTGCTTATAACTCAGTTTAACCTTTCCTTTTCTGGTCAAAGAAGTTCGGTTTTCCAAATCCTCATTAAATGAAAACAAACCAAGAAAGAAAAATGAGATGACTCCAGATATGACAGACCAGGATTTACTTTAGTACAAGGCAGAAACTTCTATTAGAACAGGACAGGCACCAACTCAGGCAAAGGGAAATGTTAATCATTACGAAAGCTAGTAATGCTTAAAGTTTAAACTTGTTTCCCTCAGTTTCCTAAAATAAGCTTTCAGGGCTTTTTTTATCTTGTCCTATCAAACTGCGTTAGTTACATAACTAAAACATGCAAATAAAGTGCAACAGACTACTCTTAGCCAATATCTGATCGAACAACTTTTAATATTTCTATTGACAAACATTGTAAGCATAACCAGAGTGAACTGTGTTTACTTAAAGTCTCTCCAGGGATGGACTCGGGTCACTGAACTACCGGTTCAAGGAGAATTATTGGCATTCTAATTTCATTTTCAGTTGAGACAGAGGATGCTGAAGTGATCACGGACTAGGAACGTGTTCCAGTGGTGCCAAATCCTAATCAAAACTCAGATTGTGCGTTAGTAGCCAAGGCCGAGGCGAACAATTATCCAGTACCATACACAGAAAGCAACTAGTATTGAACAGACAAAAAAATTTGGTCAACAAACTAGTTTTAGTTCTTTAATAGTATTTTGCTAATAACTCAAGAGGCACGACAGTACCAGTAAGCACATGAACTTTAAAATGCACAATGGCCACAGACATTTGACTTGGATACCGCAGTGGTGTTTGGTAGCAGACCTACAGACGGCTTTTCGATTCTTCCACTCTTAAATGATTTTGTATTTCCTCCTGACCTAGTCATGCGCTGGAGAGGAATTCCACAGCAGTCTCCTTCTCTTCAGCTAACTCCTTAGCAGTGAGATCCATCTTCTCACGAGAAAAATCGTTAATAGGAAGACCCTCAACAAACTTCCAGGCCTTGTCCTGATTGAAAACAAACAAATAAAAAGCCCTCTGTGTAAGAACAGGCTTCATTCAGTCTGCATGAAAGAAACTTTGCAGCATAAGAACGAAGCCTATGGCCCACATCAGGCAGCATTCCCTTTTATTTCAGATAAAGAATGCAACCAGCACCAGTTAAGTCATGTCAGATTGCACTTATTTACCAGCACTTAGATGATGATCAAATTAATTTAACTTGGTTAATAGGAGTCCTCTCTGTGAAAGACTGCTAAACCCCCACATCCCAGCAGCTGCAGGCCCACACTGCTGTTAAGGAGCTCACATGACAGTTTAATTGGTAGATATATGGATTTAAATACAGCCTAGTTACCTTGATCACCACAGGGAATGAATATAGCAGGTCTTCAGGAACACCGTAAGAATTGCCATCAGAAATGACTCCCATCGAAACAAACTCCCCCTGAAACCAGAAAAGTCAGAGATAAAATACATTTTACACTGCTAGAAGCAAGCAAAATCTTCCTAATTTTTGATATCCTTTATCTGCTATGACACAACTTAGTCCAGGAAAGGAGAGATTCATTCCTCTGAACACACATACACTTGAGGGCAGTGAGGCGGGCACGGAGTCAAAGCATTAGGCAAACAAGCACCAATAGCCACATCTTACCGCTGGAGTGCCAAACCAGATGTCCCTCACATGATCACAGATAGCTTTGGCAGCTGACATAGCACTGGACAGCTTCCTGGCCTTAATAACAGCTGCTCCACGCTGCTGAACAGTCTGCAATTAAGAGAAAAAAAAACAACCGTAACTAAATTGTAAAGCAGCAAAATCATGGCTTGGTCTACGTGCTGTTAGCAAATGCCACCAAGAAAGACTGTCGTATGCAATTATTTCATTTTATCAGGGAAGATACAGTTCTTCCAATAAACAAACAGGGCATACAATCCAGAAAAACAATCTAGCAGAGTTTTGCCCACACAAACGTAACAGAATGTTTCAGAGGCTCATTCCTCAGCTTTACAGCTGGCTGACTTCTCTCATTCCAACCAGATGTCTCAAGCTTTTCCCACCAGGACACTCTGCGCACGTCAACAGTAACAGATGTCTCACACTGTCAATCGAAGTCTTCTGCTGAACACCAATGTGAAACACTTGCTGGTCTCAACCCCACAATACTTAATGCATACAATTCATTTAATTCTGGAAGATAGCTGAATCTACCTCACCATGCTCAAGTTAATAGTTTTTTAAATTTAATAGTTTTGGTAAAGCTTCATTCATCTAGGACTTTAGTAACCCATTTCCCTTCATATTCCTTAGGTACCCGGTGCTCTTGATCTATTACTACCATTATTTTGTTTTACTAGCCTACATTATTATTTATTACTACCCTGCATTAAGACATTTGCAGGCATTTTCTAGATTTTTCAGATTCCTTTTCAGAAATGGTGCTGATGATGCCACATATTTAGAATTGGAAAGTGTGTGTGTGTGTATGCCAATGCACGTGCATGAGCAAGGAAAGAGTTGCTGGCCTTTTTTGCTGGGTGGGGAGCAGTAAATGGATCATCCCACTTCATCTACACATCTGCCCCAAAAAGTCACAGTAGTGAAAAGGCACTGCTGCTTCTCTGTCACACAAGTTTCACCTGAGCTGTGATCAAAACTCCTTGCTGAATCATTTTAGCATTCCAGTTGGATTTTGCTAGTGGAAGTTACACAGACCTTCCGGCCTTGAATTTTCCGTCAGCAAATAACTGATAGCAACAAGGTACCTGAAGATGGCTTATTCTAGTGAGAGAAAAGAGCTGCCTCGCTACATCAGTTACACTGACAGTTTCAGATGAGGTTTTGAGAAGGCAGATTGACAGAATGATCATTAAAAAAAAAAAAAAAAGGTATCTTACCAGGATAAAGTCTCCCTTCAGCCAGCTGTCATCTTTTATAGCTTCATAGACTCCAACTTCCTTTCCCTTCACGTTTACCTTCGCGTGGTTAACATCAGGATATTGAGTGGAGGAGTGGTTGCCCCAGATGATGACGTTCTTCACATCATTAGCAGTCACACCAAGTTTCAGAGCAATCTAATTGGAAATTAAAAATGTCCTTTGCACTGACTTCAGCTTCTCGATGCGCAGGCTTTTTTGAAAGCATTGCTCTGTATTTAGCAGAGAGAACAGAACAGGCCCTTCTTACCTGAGATTTGGCTCTGTTGTGATCCAAACGAGTTAAGCAGCTGAAGTTTTCCTTTGGTATGGACGGGGCTGACTTCGATGCAATCAGGCAGTTGGTATTCGCTGGATTCCCAACAACCACAACCTAAAAAGGAAAAAAAGGAAAGATGCAGGACGTATTTCTGCAAAACACCTCCCACCAGTGAAATACATTGCTTGGCCTTCAGAGAAGCTATCTAAAAGTTAAGTTTTCTAATCTCTTGGCTGCCTTCAACAAGATTGCTTTTTAAGTGTGTCGTCTGTTGTCACGCAATCTTCTATACCTGCATGTAAAAATATTTTCCAGGCAGGTATTTTCTTCAACTTGCCATGCAATGTGAAAGGGAACAAGACTTCTAGGGAGATCTGTACACTGATCTACAGCCTAGCTTCAAGCCTTATGCCACCAGATATAGGGAAAGACAGACACGTGCACACTTTTAACCAACCACATTTAAATGCTTTCTGGACTGGCTGCAACAGCTTTATATAATTGCTTTATAATTAAGAAAGCCAGAAGGGTTACTTATCTCAATGTTCATAGGCAGTTAGAAGTAAAATACTGCCTCAACTCAGATCAATTTATTACTATGCAAAACTGATTCTCATTCATCCTTCAACTGTGCCTCAAATGACTTACGTCAAACCCCGTACGCTCTAAATCGCACAAGCTGATCTGCAAACCTCCCTTTGTATTTCCCCTTTTGAAAGTTACTTCAGTAAATGTTGCACTACTCCGTAATAGTTCTATTAATAGTTTTTATTCCAACTGCATAAAGAAGCAAACACATCTTCAGAAGCAGTAGGAAGTTCATCAGCAGACATTAAAAAGTCAGCTACAAAGCACAGTCAGAGTCTCGGTCTGAGATTAGGAGCAGTGGGAGAGCAGCCACATGATCCCATTAACTGTGCTGAAGGAATCTGAGAGAGAACAATTAAAATCTGCTAATGCTCCAAAGAATAAGATGCAAACAACTTTAAAAAAGCAGATTTTTGTGCAACTGTAATTCCATATCGATACTGAAGTTAAGGGTCATTATGTTAAAGAACACAGACGGATATGAAGTAGGCAGCTGCATGTAGTTAATTCAGTTCTCCCAGAGAAGAGTGATAACGAGCAAAAGACTGCTTATTTTTTTTTTAAATACAGTTTTATGGGGTTGCTTTTCAAATTGGTGGTAACCTGTTCAGAGTATGTGTGGAATACAGCAATACAATATAAGACTCACCTTTTTCACCAAACGAATTAATGAATAAATCATACACTTATTTAACATTTTGTTTCTTATCTACCCTTGGCTGTGGTCTATTTTCCGGGGCACAAGGAAAGGAATGCCCACACTGAACAGGCTCCTGCTTGTGCAATATTCTTCCACAATGTATCCAGATCTCTACACAACAGAGAATTAATGCTTTAAATTCAGTTCCTATATTCACCTTGACAGTCTTTTTGGCATACTTGTCCAAGGCTGCACCCTGAGACTTGAAAATTTTCACGTTTGCTTTGAGCAAATCCTTCCTCTCCATGCCCTCTCTCCTTGGCATGGAGCCAACCAGAATTGCTATGTCAAGGTCTTTGAATGCAACTTCCTCCTTGTCTGTTGGAATGACCTCTAAAAAAAGGAAAGGGGGAAAAGAATTCAGCAAGATAAATACTCATGGCATAGTGCTAACGGGAATATTCTTTTGTGCATTAATAGTATATAATCTAATCTGACAATACCACCACCTTCCCCCTCCAAAAATACAAGTATAGTCATTTGGCCCTATCTCCACAGATTAAATACTTGCCAGTAAATGGGCTTTATATACAAATATTTATCCAAAGTGGAAAACACAGGAGAAATATACGTAAAAAGATACATTTCATTTGCCTCTAAAAATGTGTATATAAGTATATATGCTTTTCTTCACTTTTACAATAAAATTTCAGTGGCAAGTACCAACACAAGTGAAGTTTTGCTGCCCCTTTAACAATTCAAAGCAGAGAAGGTTTGATATGTACGAGAGCTGGTACCTACATGCTTTTTTTTGTCACATGTTATGGTAATTACACTAACACCTACTTGCTCCCTTTCTTCTGCTTCTTTAAACTACCAGAACTCAGCTTCTTTACAGGGCTTGAGGAGTAATTTTTTTTATTTTTGGTCTTAATACTGAAGATATTTTTAAGACTAGATTAGTTTTTTAATTTAGCAATAAATATTATATACATAACAAAGCAATGATACATTATATATATTTCAGAGCTGGGCCAGAATACAATGCACATATGCACAAATATCTGACAATTTCTTATCCAGGCTGAAAGCCCAGGATTAGATGATAGAAACCCAGGTACCCTCACTGCCAATTCTGTTCACAAAACCTATCTGATGCCATTCTTCCTAGCTTACAGGCTAAGTTGAATTGATTATACTCCACAAAATACAAAACCAAGGAAGGATCACCAAAGATTTTCTTCTGTCCTACTTCCTGCCAGCTACAGGGACTCATAAGTGCAAGAACTGTACTGCAGGATCTTGTAGGTATAAGAATAAATTGTTTTGGCCACCTCTGAGCAGGGGCAGAGCACAGTCCTGCAGCTCCATCACCACACCTTCCAGGACTGTCATCATAGGAGTGATGTCCAGCAGCACAAGAATGAGAGGCTGGAAGGAGAGAAAAGAAAAGGTTTAGTGCAAGCTGGGCACAATCTGCTTCGAAAATGAATTTGTCTCGTACTCAGCCCTTACCTTGTGCAAGATTTAAAACCCATTTGCAGAAAACAAACAGCTTCAGCACAACCAACAGCTGACAGCTCGCACACCAGAGCAGAGCTCCCGTTTTCCCCACTTAAAGAAGAAATTACTTGCATATTGGTAAGCCATTCCGAGTGCCTGTGAGGAAAGCAGTCCCAGGCACTGCAGTTCTGACACTCATGGGCTCCTGCGCAGTTTGCTGTGAGAATTACCTGGTCTTTGCCGAAGACATCACCCTTGGCAATGCTGTAGAGGAGGGAGTAGGCAATCTGCCCAGCAGCTCCAGTCACCAGCACTCTGACAGGTTCAGCCTGCAAGGAAACGACACAGCCTCACCCACAGCCTCACACCGGTTAAAAACCAAGTCGCCACAGCAATAACGTTAGGATTATTTAACCTGGGTGAAAGCACGTGCCTAAAGGCGGATCGGCCCCAGCTCCTGGGATCACACTTGTGGCTCTGCTGGAGCCACCAGCGATTTCTCTGCTTGCTCTTACAGAAACAGACCACAATTGCAAAAAGATGATTAAGAACTGCTCCTGGAAAAGTTGCAAAATGCCAGGAATAATGATGTACTTGAAAAATTCTGCATTCCCTTTAACAACTCTGCCTTGTTAACATACACCCCATCCATTCATACTTGAAATTTACTACAGAATTTTTACGAGCTGGGACACTTGACTGGTTTTCAGATCCTTTCAATTTTGAGGGCTGTTCCCATTAAGCATTTTGAATGCTTATTTGCAACCAAAGATTTATTGAATGCCAGAAAGCAAAGAATCTAGTGGACTTAAAGCTACTGCCTCACTAAAGTGTAGGGCAGCAAATTTAACTAATCCACAGACAAAAGCTACATTATGAACAAATACAGACCCTACAATCCATAACACAACTGTCTATTGTCAAACTGACCCAAAACTCCGAAAGACTGGGAGAAGACTGCCAAAGTGTTACTATATTGCAAATAAGAGGAGAAAAATGGCTCGCCCTGTAGCAAAACACCACTTTGTTAAGCAGAAACTGGACTGGGAGAAATCCAGAGGTTATTCAATATCGCAAATTAAAGGCTCTGAGAGTTTGAATTATTCAGCCTGGAGAAGAGAAGGTACCAAGGTGGCTTTTCAAATCTCAAAGGGGACTTACAAAAAAGATTAGGACAAACTTTTTAGTAGGGCCTATTATGAAATGACAAGGGGCAATAGTTTTAAACTAAAAGAGCACAGACTTAGGCAAGAAATAAATACTTTACAATAAGGACGGTGAAACATTGGCACAGATTGCCCAGGTAAGTGGTGGCTGCCCCACCCCTGGAAACATTCAAGGTCAAATTGGACAGATCTCTGAAAAACTTGGTCTTGTTGAAGATGTCCCTGCCAAATGCAGGGAAGTAGACCAATGACCTTTAAAAATTTGTTCAAACCCAAAGCATTCTATGATTCCATCAGAATGGGCCACGTGGTAAAGGACATTCATAACCCAGTATTTCGTAAACGTGTTATTTGTATTTCCCTTTTCCTCTAGAGGCAAAGGGGATGGGGCAGATTCTGCCAGGACAGGAATGAGCAGACTGACCAGCCTGCTGGAGGGCTGAAAAAGCCTACTTTTTCAGAAAATTAAAAGATGATCATCTGAGATACAGACCAGGCATAACTGAATGCAAAAGAAGGGATTTAATTGCATTCTGGGCTACATTACGAAAAGTGTAAGCTGCAAAGACAGGCCTTGCAGTCCATGCTGATGATACTGCAGAGGGAACACTGAGTCCACTTCTGGAAACCTGAGTTTATGGTCTGTAAGATGAGGCTGAGGGTGCTGGACATAGTCTGGAGAGGTAGAGGATAAGGGGGATCTAACAGCAGACCACCACCGCTCCACAGAGTATTGGAAAAATAACACTGCCCCCAACACCTCTCAGCAGTGGCAGAACAGGGGGCACCACAGCTACAAATGAAGAGAAAAACTCTTGATTGATGAGGTCCTGCTGCAGCAGAACGGGGTGCCCAGAGGGTCTGCATAACCCTCACCCCTGGGAGCTTTCAAAGCCCGGACTGAAACACCTATGACACAATCCACCGGTGGCGGAAGTCTCGCCGTCAGGGTGCACTGGGCAACTTCCAGACGTGGAGCAAGGAAGAGGGCAAACTCCGTGACCTCTACAGATCCTTTCCAACCAGCATTCCTGCCACTGATATTTATAGGAAAGCCATGTGGGGTTTCCAGTGTCTTCTCTCTGCAGAGGTGACCAGACAAGCACAGTGGCATCACGCTCGTGTTGGGTAAGTCAAAAAATTAGGCCACCTACCCCGTTTTATCACACAGTAGATCCAATCAGAGCATAAATGATGAAGGTAAACTACTGAACTTGCAGATTTAGACCTGGCCTTCATTATGGGAACGATTCTTTAAATATCTCGTTACCCAATTCCCCGTTACATGGTGTTGAAGCGAATTACTCTCTTTTGAATTCATCCTACTATGGTCACACCCTTCTAACTTCATCAAAACCCCACTACGAGGGGAAGGAGAGCAGACAATCAACTCTTGCTGGTTTAAATCTCAAAACTGGGTCTGGTACTCTATTCTTGAGCAGGGAAATGTACCACAACACCTGAAATGATGATGAGCAGCACGGATTAAGGTGCTTATGGAATTTTACAGCAAACTTCTCGGCATGCTTCTAAGAAGAATCTACATTTTATTAACATAAAGGGAACAATGAACACTCTTTTAAGGCAGCTAACCACACCAGTTAGTAAAATAAGTACTGGAAAGTTACAGTGCTGCAAAACCGTGGCCTGGCAAAATCCCCATCATATAAAAAGTGATCCCCTGCGGAACTCACACAGGTAGCAGCAAAACATGTTTTCTTTATATTACAGGGTATCTGACATCAGTTGTGAATTGATTTCTGAATTTTCAGTTAACAGAAGAAAGATTTAAGGCTCTTTTAGTAGTGTCACAAAAAAGGGAAAAGATTTTTTTTTTTACATTCTGCAAACTTTATAAGCCAGTCTGATTGAAACATAAAAAAATGCCAACCTATCCACTAGTATTATTGTGAGTATTCAGCATAACAACAGGAGAGGCAAGGAACAGAAAATAAAAAGGTAAGAAATAGGACTATTTTTTTTTTTTTAGTGAGACAAACTTAGCATTTAGCCTCTAAAAAAACCCTTCAGTCATTACTCAGCTCCACCTTCTCAACATAATTATGTTTGCTTACTACCATCCTTCCTGTTGTCCCCCGTTTGGGGCTGGAGGAGGAAAACACGTAAGCTAAAAGGTGAGGAGTGCTGCCTACTTGTTTTTCCTTTCCAAACCTTCAGTACATTGCATTCAGTGCATTCCCCAGACCCTTCTACCCCTGCACCAGTTGTGAGCATTTAGCACCAAAAAAACTTTCAGGCTCTCTCTTCGATCCAGAAGCTGGGCGAGCAAACCAAAAGCGTCGTGCTTCTTACAAAACGTGTACAACCCTCGCCAGAAAAACCTCACATCTCTTATTAGAAATGGTCTCACTGAGTGTCTGAGGCTACTTTTAGAGAAATGAGAAGCTCCCCCACAGAAGTTGCAGGTTCCAGACGTTCATGTCCAGGCGCTTTAACCCGTGACTTGGCTCCTGCAGGGCTTCCATGCTGTGGGAGCTGCAGGGGTGACCTTTACTCACTCTCAGGTATACAGGACACTAGAGGACAAATTAAGCAACAACCAGCTGAACTATTTTGTTCCATAGCCCTCCCACTCCACGTTCAATTGATGTAGAGTTAAAAAGCTTCAGGAAAATAAAAGAGTAGCAAAAGTAATGAGAAAAAGGATGAGGAAAAAAAACCCCAGCAACTGAACAGTGCATCCCCAGGTACCCTTCATCATCTAATCCAGCAAATGTAGGATCTTTCCCCCCCTGTACTATCACAGATAAAAGCAAAGGGACCAATATCAAGTGAGGAAGTTGAGGCCTTATCGCCCTCCCCACAAACTTTGGTTTAAGAGCTCGGTGCCTCAGCTACGTCTGTGATTAGAGCTGGTATCAGCAGACCTAAAACAACATCAGTGCCATACCTGCAAACAGCCCTGCACTGCAAAACTGATTCAGGAGGTTACAAAGGTAACTAAAAGATAACTCACAACCTATTGAATGCTGTGGCAGGAACATCCTGACTATACAAGTGTTAGACTTTGCATTGCTAATTGCAATCTCTATAAAAATTATTGCTGATAAGCTCGTCTATAAAATACCATCAAGCTTAACATTATGCCTGAATATTACAGCCAACTAAGCTGTCCCACCTTGCTTTACAAGGCTTATTTAATCATTAAAATAAATTTTTTATCTCTTCCAAAGTCTAGAGTCTGCCTAAGGAACTTTCCCTTTGCTCTCCCTTCTTTAAAGCAGCGACGTGGCGACAATAAACGTGTTTGGAAATGTAGTAGAAAGTGTCAGCAGTGCAGCTGTGCACTTGAAGAACACCACCAGCGCTGTGGTTCAGAGACCGAAGAAATTCCAAAGGCATTCCTTCCTCAAGAAACAACCTTGACACGGGCGCCCTGTAAAACTTTTCCCATTTCATTGAGCTAATGGTGGATCTATCACTGATAGATGATTTTATTTCAGAAATTTAAAGCCTCTGCCCAACACCACACGTATGATCTGAACAGCAAAGGCAAGATAAAAAGAGTGACATTCTGAAAAGTCTGGACATCAAAGTCATAACCAGCAGTTCTCCGTGAGACCAGCCCATGCATGTCAGCCAACACTTTGAGAGTTCAAATACAAATCATAACTTGCTGTCATGTTGTCATGCCTGAAAATCCACATTTTAAACGGAAAGAGTGGAAAAGTAGGGTAAAGTCTACAGATTTTAGTATTTTTTTAGGGTACAGCTGAAATAAGCCATGTTTCGGAGCATGCAAGCATCCTTTCTACAGCAAGATACTGAAAGTGCAGGTTTGAATAACAGGGTATAGAGATGTTTTCACGCCTAGAAAGGAAAGCAAGGTCTCTGTGCAGGTTTGTACACCTACGTACACATGCTGCAAAAAAGCAAAGCACCGCAGTTCACCTCTGTAACCTCAGGGCAGAACCAGAAGGACTCCTTGACAACCTAGAGAGTCTGAACAAACAGCTGGATTTCCGACAGCAAGCAGGGATGAACCAATAACGACATTTTACAAGCACTTTCCCTTGAGCTAACACAGAACCGCGCCGAAACCTTCCAGGCCTCCCGAAGGAAGGCGCTGACAGCCTCCATCTCCCGGGAGGCGATGCCGGCGCCGGGAAAAGGCGCGATCAGCCCTGCGGAGAGCCGGGAAAAGGCGCGATCAGCCCTGCGGAGCGCCGGGAAAAGGAGCCATCAGCCCTGCGGAGCGCCGGCCCCCGGGCACGGAGCATCGCGGGGCTCCCAAGGGGGCACATCCCGCCCTCCCCCGCACGGCCCCGGCGAGGCAGCGCCCGCACCGACCCCACGTCCCCGCCTGCAAGGTCACCCCGGCGGGGCTCCGGGGGGCTGCGCTGAGCCCTGGGGCGCCGCAAGGCCCGGCTCCTTTGGGTGCCACGAGCACCTCCAGGGTCACCCCTGCCCCTCGCTCCCGGCTGCAGCGCGGCCAGGGCGGGGAGGGCGACGCCATTTACGGGGTCACCA